>JANITX010000211.1:69890316-69904265 GCA_027564395.1 Erythroxylum ulei | reverse complement strand
AGTTAGGGCTTGAAGATAGTTGAAGCTTTTAGAGTCTTCAACAAGTAAGTAGTGAATAAAATTGTTAGAGTTGTGGATTTTTGAATTAAAGTTGATGAATTTATTATCAGTGCATGTTCATTGCAATTACGTATATTTATATTCTTGAACACTGTATTAAGGGGATGAAAATTGTGGATATGGTGTTATTTGGTTTCTGATGGATTGTTAGTGATCAGATGTTGTGGAAAGTGATTTTGGAATTAGAAATAACATTGAGATGGGGTATAGGGTTAGTGTAGAAGGTTAAAGTTAGAAAGGTGAAACATGCTCTGTTTCTTCACTGAGCATGAATGAATATATAGGTGTTTATTCGTGAGTTGAGGAAAACTTAGATATGTTCAAGAAAAAGGTTTTTGAATTGACGAGTATAGATAGTATCGTCTTAGGTTGACTTTTGCTTCGTCTTAAGTTGACTGTCTGTATCATCTTAGATTGACTTTTGCTTCATCTTAAGTTGACATTCTGTATTGTCTTAGGTTGATTTTTACTTCATCTTAAGTTGACCGTCTGATCGAACATTGACTATGGAGGTGAATTTGACGTTCATGATCGAACATTGACTATGGAATTTGATGGTGAAGTGATTACAATTAATGTTTATGATACCATGAAATATCCTAATGATGTGAATTGTGTATCTAGCATTGATATTATCGAACCATTAATCCAAACCGCATTTGAATTAAATACAGAAGATAAGTAAATGATTGCGCTTTGTAAGAGTATAAATCCAGACAACATTGGTAATATCGACAAAGAACCCTCACATGATGAACTCCACGAAGTGGTGCATGAGTTGGAGGCATTTAAGCCAATGGTGAGTTCTACTTTTTGTAAAGAACTATTCACATCTAACACAACTCTCTTACCTTCTATACTACAGCTACCGAAATTGGATTTAAAGCCGCTACCTAACCATTTAAAGTATGCCTTCTTAGGAGAAGGAGACACCCTCCTAGTGATCATTGAAAATAAACTTAACAAGGAGGAAGAAAAGAAGTTAATTGTAGTGCTGACAGAGCATAAAGAGACTGTAGGATGGACAATTGCAGACATCAAGGGTATAAGTCTATCTACATGCATGCATCGGATCCTTCTAGAGGAGAACAACAAGCCTAGTAGGGAGGCTCAAAGTCATTTTAATCCTCCCATAATGAAAGTCATCAAAAAGGAAATAGTGAAGCTACCAGATGCTGGTATGATTTATCCAATTTCAGACAGTAAATGGATAAGTCCGGTTCAGGTGGTGCCTAAGAAAACAGGTATCATCGTGATTACGAATAAGGATGGTGAGTTGGTACCTACCCGAGTTCAAAATGGGTGGCAGGTTTGTATAGATTATAGAAAATTAAATGCATCAACCAGGAAAGATCATTTCCCTCTCCCATTCATTAATCAAATGCTTAAATGTTTAGTTGGTAAAACTCATTATTGCTATCTTGATGGATATTCAGGTTTTTACCAGATTCTAGATGCACCTGAAGATCAAGAAAAGAGGACATTCACCTGCCCATTCGGAACCTTCGCTTACCGACGAATGCCATTCGGACTCTACAATGCCCCTGCCACTTTCCAAAGGTGCATGGTCAGTATTTTTTCTAATTACGTTGAGAATATCATAGAAGTTTTCACGAAAAATTTCACTGTTTATGGAAATTCCTCGATGAATGCTTAGTTAACCTTACAAAGGTTCTGAAAAGATGTTTAGAGTCTAATCTGGTGATAAATTTTGAAAAATATCATTTTGTGGTAGATCAATGATTAATTTTAGGATATATTGTGTCTGCCAAGGGATTGAAGTAGATAAGTCCAAAATAGACATTGTAAAATCTCTGCCTTACCCCATCAATGTATGGGAGGTTCGTCCTTTTCTTGTTCATGCAGGATTTTAAAGGCGTTGCATCAATAACTTTTCAAAAACCACTCAACCCTTGTGCAAATTATTGCAAAAAGGTGTCCCTTTCGAGCTTAGAGAAGAATGCAAAATAGCCTTTGACACTCTGAAGGAGAAGCTGATCTCGACACCGATAATCCAACCGTCAGACAGGCATTATCCTTTCAAAATTATGTGCAATGTCAGTAACAGGGCAGTAGGTGCAGTATTGGGACAACATATTGAGAAGAATCCGCATGTCATATGCTACGCCTCAAGAACGCTGGACAGTGCTCAAGGCAACTATTCCACAATGGAAAAAGAACTTCTGGCTATTGTTTTCGCTTTAGAAAAATTTCGTTCGTATCTATTTGGCACTAAAGTTGTTGTGTATTCTGATCATACAGCATTGAAGTTTCTAATCAAAAAGAAGGAGAAGAAACCGAGACTAATACGCTGGATACTTCTGCTGTAAGAATTTGATTTAGAGATCAAAGATAAGAAAGGTTCTGAGAATTTTGTTGCTGACCATCTCAGTCGTCTACCTATTGCTGAGAAAGTGTGCCCTTTACAAGATGAATTTCCCGATGAGTATTTATTCTCCGTTTACAATAAAGCTCCTTGGTATGCTGATATTGTGAATTTCTTAGTTGTTGGCCCTTTACCTGATGAGCTCACTAGGTCTACAAAAGACAAAATAAAAAGGGAAGCTAAGTATTATGTGTGGGATGATCCTTATTTGTGGAAGCATTGTTCTGACCAAGTCATTAGGCGATGTGTTTCCGAAGTAGAGATTGAGTCTATTCTCAAGTTCTGCCATTCTTACGTATGTGGTGATCATTTTTTCCCTAAAATAAAAGCATGTAAAGTGCTTGAATGTGGACTATATTGGTCTTCATTATTTCATGATGCATACATATTTTGCAAGTCTTGTGCTAATTGTCAACGCACTGGTAGTTTAGGACATAGAGACCGATTACCACTCACTCCTATACTCTTTTGTGAAATATTTGATGTGTGGAGTGTTGATTTTATGGGTCCTTTTCCACTGTCATTTGGTTATACTTATATTCTTCTCGCTGTGGATTACATTTCTAAATGGGTAAAAGCCAAGGCTACTCAAACTGACGATGCTAAAACTGTTGCAGATTTTGTTAGGACTAATATCTTTACCAGGTTCGGTGTGCCAAGAGTATTCATCAGTGATAGAGGAACTCATTTTTGCAACCACGCCATTGACACACTCTTTCACAAATATGGCGTGACTCATCGTACTTCCACGGCCTACCATCTACAGATAAACAGACAAGCTGAAGTGTCTAACAGAGAAATTAAGTCCACACTAGAAAAAAACCGTCAATCCAAATAGGAAGGATTGGACTTTACATCTGGATGGTGCATTGTGGGCTTATCGTCCAGCATATAAGACTCCTATAGGTATATCCCCATACCGCCTTATCTTTGGAAAGCCTTGTCATCTTCCGGTCGAATTGGAACACCGTGCTTATTGGGCTGTCAAGCAATGTAATATGCAATTGGAAAAAGTTGGAGAACATAGGAAATTGTAGTTACAAGAGTTAGACGAAATCAGAAATAATGTATATGAGAATTCCAGAATTTACAAGGAGAAAACAAAAGCCTTCCATGATCACATAAAGCCTTCCAGGAAGAACTTTATAATTGGGAAAAAATTCTTACTTTATCATTCTCATTTGAAATTGTTTCCTTGGAAATTAAGATCTAAATGGATTGGTCTCTTTGTTATTACTAATATCTTTTCACATGGTGCAGTTGAAATTCAAAGTCTGGACACTCATAAGGATTTTAAGGTGAATGGACATCGCCTCAAACCTTTCTATAAGGGCTTCCAAGCTCAAGGGGTCGAGGAATTGACCTTAGTTAAGGTCCATCAAGGGAATTAGGAATGCAAGATGTCTAGCGTAGGAAGTTAAACAAGGGCACTTCTGGGAGGCAACCCAAGTTTAAGGCGTGCCCATGCCTTATGTATCCTTGTTATTTTACTTTTGCTTTTTTTTTTCTAATTTCCTGTCGTCTTCTTCCCTGAGTTTTACTCTAACGCTTTATTCTCTGATTTCTAAGCAGGTCAATTTTGAAGTTTAATGCCTCTGCCGCCCACTCCTTCATTTGAGGAACGCCGACACCACATGGAACAAGCCTTGGAGACCCCCACCACTCAAGTTGTCCGAATTGATGCTACCCTTCTCGCTCTCCACCACCATTTTGATGCTGCTCCACCCACTCCACTTTCCTAATTCATTTTCCTGACTTCACCAATCAGGGCAGTCTCCTTCCACTTTTTCTCCTTATATTTTGTTGACCTATATTTATGTTTTGATATGATACTCATTGAGGTCAATGAGAGGTTTAAGTGTGGGGTAGTAATTAATGGTTTTCATGATAGGACATTAATAGCTGAGTTTGAATTCAAACATTTTTCTTATCTTGAAATGATGGGACATGCTAAGTTATATAATAAATTTAATATAATCAGGCTTATTCTCAGTTTTTCATAAAATGAGTGGTTGAGCCCACTAATTCTTCTTAACTTACAATTTGAGGCTTGGAATTAATAGAGTGCAATATCTAAGTTTTTTTGCTTTAAATCTATGTCACATGCATAGGAATTGTTGACCCAGCTCACCTAGTTGCTTAAATTTGGTGAATGAAAAAAATTGAAAAGCAAAAAAAAAAAAAATTGCTCCGCTGCTCCACTCTAATAAAGTAACCCGGGTCTTCATGAAACCCATGTTGACACTTAGGCTAAAAGAAAATAGGGAGTATGAGCAGTGCTAGTATCCACCTAGGATTGTGATGAGTTGAGTAACCGGGGATAGCCATCACAAATGGATCGTAGTCGCGTAAAAAGGCTTATTACATCTTAAGCAAGTCGCAAATGTCGTATAATGAATAACATCTCAATCTCACGTTCATTTTCTAAGTTGGGTGACTTGGTAGGTTGGTAATTGATCTCTTATGCATTGAGTTAATAAGGTTGGAACCCAATTGTGTGATGTAATTGATCAAGCCTTGACTTTTAAGTTGAAAAGAATTTTTAGAATCAATTGTTTATTTTATGGAAAACTAGGAATTGTTGGTTGGTTATGTTGAATTTGTTGTATTCCTTAGTGTGTTGCATCTTGGATGGATGGGGGATTGTGTGAAAATCAATTGGGGTGTTCTTGGTTTGTAGACGGAAGTTCTGCTTGAGGACAAGCTTGCGATAAGTGTGGGGGGTGTTTGATGGTGTGAATATTTGCTAATTATATTAATGATTTTTTTGATGTTCTGGGTAAATATTCATATGGAAAGGATGGAATTTATTTAGTTTTATGTATTTTGGGCAGGAGATGATAATCGATCCAAATTGGAGATATTTTGGTTGTTGTCACTTGAAGTTTTGAGATGTAATGGCTTATCCGCAATTTTTGGATTGACTTCAGATTCTGGGCAGTAAGCCGTGCCCACGACTTAAGGACACACGTGAATGAACGTCCGGTACAGAGTTGGAGACGTGACTGAACTCTTAATTTGAATATTTTTCAGTTTTGGAAAGGAAGATTTTTTGTGGGATTAGTGATGGAAGTTAGGGATACTAATCCTTAGCCTATTTCTCTCTCTCTTAAAATAGAACTCTCCATATAAAAAGGGGAGAGCAGAAGATTGAAGGGAGATCGATTTTCAGGAAACTAAAGACCTTTTTATTTCTTATTTTGCAAGTTTTGTATAGCCATGAGCAGCTAAACCTACTTTAGTCTAGCAAGGGTTAATCGAGGTCAAGTTCATATGAGTTGTCAGATCTAAATTTTATTTTTGTCCTTGAAATTCTGCAGCATTTATTCATTCTCTGTTTTATTCATATTATTATCTTGTTGGTTGTTGCAATAAAGCTCGTTGTGCAATTAGCAGGGTTGTAATTAGCTAATCAAGATCTCTAGATCCGTAATTGTCTAGTTAATCTTGATGATAGTAGCAGGTAATATAATTTTCAAGTTATATTATGAGAATGAATAATCTAATTTAAATAGTCTCGCTTTTTTATCTTGTTGATTAGGGTTAGGTCTTTCTAGTTCTTAAGCTATTAGCGAATTAAATGCTAGGTGCATGTCGGGATTGTTCGTCAATAAGGGGTTAGTCATAGGTGCGTATCCGACTAATCTAAAATTAAGGAAGGATGAGATTATTAAAAGCTTTTTAATAATCATAACCAATCTATTTTGGGGTTTGGATTTATTCTTTGTTTCAATGATCAGCCTTAGATGCTATTAATCTGATTTCTTTTCAATTTAAATTTAATGTCTTGCCATTTATTAAATTTAGTATTTTCACTCATCAGTTACAAAATCCACTTTTTATTTCCTCGCTCTTGATTCTCTGTTCGTTAATAGGATTGAGTAATCTCCAGTCTCTGTGGATATGACTCTACTCGCTCTAGCTATAATTTAATTGATTTTTCAGGAGTAGATTTTATTTTTGGTGGATTCGACACCCATCATACTACTTGCCTAGTTTCAAGAAGATCACTAACTTTTGTTGTAACTTTTTCTTAGATTGTGGGGAGTTAGTTGTTGCGATGTCTGTAAATGATTGACCTAACTAAATTAACTTATTGTCTTCGCATCGTGGTCCGCCCAAGTACTGCCCATCCTTAGCCTATCTATTCTGAAAATTTTGCATCACAAGCCTGTCATAACCTCCAATTGGTAAACATTGTTGATCTGGGGTCCATGTCGGAATGCTTGCCCACTAATTTTGATAGTCAATAAGGTGCCCTTACTGTGAGGTAAAGATAGTCTGTCTAAGATTTTGGAGCAAGACCATGTTTAAGAGTTTCATGCAGAATATTTATCCACAACCCACCACCTGGAACATCCACATATGGCAGCTTCCCTGTATGAACATACATACCTTCTAATCCCTATGTTGGATTCCATGTTGATTACTATACCTTAATAAGCTTGTGCATGACCTTGAAGGGAGTGGTTGTGGGCTCTTGCAGCAACTGTAAGTTTGGAACTGGACCCTTTTGTTAGCTAAAGGATTGATAATAATTATATAATATTTTAAAATTTAAATTATATTTGTTCTCTTGTATAGATAATAATATTTTTTAAGGGAATAAAATTATAAAAAATTATTTCCTTTCTTGCAGGAACCTTCTTTATAGAACTTACCTTATTAGAAATGGTTTATTTGAAAGGATCCTACAAATTATGAAGGTCATATATTAGCCTTGTGATTAATTACTAGAAGATTTTTGGCAAAGATGACATCGAAGTTATTCAGATTTAAATCTATCCAGTTGACTAAGGATGTAAGATGAAGCAACAGCTAGATGAAGAAATAGACTATTTAAAGAAGAGTAACCACACTTATGAAGCAACGAATATACTCAGACTTTCAAAACATTTGAGTAACATCTATATTCTTGAGAATTATATCATTCATATTGTGCTTAGAAAGTGAAATCACTCTATCAAACGAGAAATTGTTATTTTATTTTCTGTGAGCTTTTAGAAGCTTTTTATACACTTCGAGTGTGGAAGGTTGAAGAACTTTAAAAATTATGTACTATTGGGCTTGAAGAGGTTTGTAAAATTTAATATTCAGATTCTTATAATGAAACACTCAAGTTGGATACTTGAAGACTAGACGTAGGCTTGAGTTGTAAGTCGAATCAGTATGAATAGACTGTATCCTTCTTCTCTCTCTCTCTCTAACTTTTAAATTTCCATATTATATTGTGTATGTTTTTTTTTAGCAAGAGGTTCCTTCTATTTTCAATTACAAGAGATTCCTTTCAATTTTAACATATGTATTATGTTTTTAAATTTTTTTAACAGGATTCATCATTCAATAAGCTCTTTTCATTTAAGTACGGTCTTAATCCACAAAAGGCTCCTATCACTTAACAAACTCCTGTCGTTTAAAAGACTTTATTGTCTGACAGGATCCTACTAGTTTTAGTCATTAACTAGGATCTGTTTATTATATGGATTGAAAGAACTTGCGAAATTTTTTTGACACACATATTTCATCCCCTTGCGTTTATTTGCTTTATCATTTGGTATTAGAGCAAGGTTTCACATTTTTGTGTTTTACAACATGTGATAGATCATGGCAAAAAATATGAGAAGTTTTGAAGGACAATCCATTTCAAAGCCTCCTTACTTTAATGGAAACAACTACTCTACTGGAAAGAGAGAATGAAAATCTATCTCCAATCTGTGGATATTGAAGTCTGGCAAGTCATCAGAGTTGGAGCTACACTTCTCGATTCAGATAACATAGAAGTGTGGACTGATGGTAATAGAAGAAAAGCATAGCTAAAAGTTAAAGAAAAACATCATCTGATATGTGCATTATCTCAAGAAGAATATGAGAAAATATCCTACTATTCTATAGCAAAAGAAATGTGGGATAAACTACAAGTAACGTTTAAAAGAATGAATGAGGTAAAAAAGCATAGAATAAGTCTTTTAATGCATCAATATGAAACTATTGATATGAAATAGGGAGAGACTATAGATAAATTCTTCGGATGCTTCAACAACATCATCACGACCTTAAAGAACTTAGGAAAGATATGTCCCAATGACGAGCTTCTAATGAAGATTCTAAGGTTACTATCAAAGGAATGGAGACCTAAGGTGACAACTCTAGAAATGACAAAGGATCTAGACACTATTTCATTCGACTGGTTATGAGAAAATCTGATGATCCATGAAACTGAGCTTAGCTAAATGAAGGATCCTCCTATAGAAAAGGAATGACACTAAAAGTAACTAACAAATCACACAATGATGAAAGTGACACTGAGTTGCAAATAGATGGAGATAAAGAGTTCAACCTTAGGGTTAGAAAACATGTCCGCTTCTATAAAAAGAAGATGATAAAGAAAAGAGAAGTAAACAAGAAAGCTGGATACAATAAGTTCCTACAAAAGGCGGCAACACCATAGTGATATGTGCCTAATTGATTGTTTAATTATTTCATAACACTTAGCAATTAATGATATTAAATTGCTTAAGACACTCACTTTGAATCACATGTGATTTTAGGTAAAATTTGGAAGCAAAGAAGTTAAAGTGAGTTGAAAGCACAATATTTGGGTCATTTTTCGAAGATATACATTCACTTATTTTCTTGGAGCAAGAAGAAGGTTAGAGCAAATAAAGACAAGAGGAAGACAAGAAATGAAAAAACAAAGAAAATGAATATTCAAATTTAATGGTAAGCAATTGGATTAATTGTTTCAATAGCAAATTAATAAGAAAAACGACATCACGGTAAGGTCGAACAAGGACCCAAAATGGCAACAACAATAAGGAGAAATGATAGAAACAAATGTTGTACACAAACAACCTATGCGTTTCACGCAGACATTGTGCGTAAACACAGATGTTTACGTTAAACGCAGACAATGTTTACATTCAAAACAGATGCAGATGTTATGCAAGGTTATGTTTTTAAAGTTTGATACGCACAGTAACAAGAGGCATGAACAATAGAGGTGGAGCAAAAATTAAATTAGAAAATATAGTGGAGGTGCTCGGTTCTCTCTTCGTTTCTCTCATCGTCAAAGCTACTATGGAGAAGAGGATTAATGCTTGGAGTATAAAAATGGAGATGGAATTTCTTTTTGGATTGTTATGTTGTTGGTGTTGATTTGTTCAGGTTTTGGGATGAATGATCTTAATACGTTATTTTGATTATTCTATTTCGAAACTATTGCTACTTTTGATGTTTGTGAGTAGCATCTAATGATCCCATATCGTTAAGAACAACATAACTTAAGTTAGATAATGCGAACATGTGAGGTTACTGCTTATATTGATAGTTTTCCAATTTATAAAGCAGTTACCAAATTAAATCTAGAGATCATATCCCAAGTTATTCGGCAGTTAGGTTTCATTAATGATCATATCTTGATTAAACAAAACCTAAGAGAAAATAGAAATTAGGAGATCATTCTATTAGTTTCAGATTAATAGTCTGAAGAGAATTGTAAAGACGTTAGGATGATGAAATATGCTTGATCATGTTTAGCTCAAGATTGAACCTAGAACCAGACCTTATGTATATTCGATAGTTTAATCATTTGTTGCATGTTTTCTTTAATTTGTTTTTATTACTCTATTTTCATTTGATTTTCTTATTTCTAAAACCAAAACCCCCTAAACCTAAACACCAGTTAATTTTATTTCGAAAACTTTATGCACTTTCTATGGGATCAATATAAACTCTCCACTGCTATAGTAGTAGTCTGGTTTTTATTTTGACTAGCATTACGACACTTTGTCAATTTTGGTGTTGTTGCCGGGGAGTGGTAGCTTAATTTTCTTATTTAATTTTAGTTGATGTTTTATGAATATATTTGTTTATATTTTTTAATTTATTATTTGTTAACTTTTAAAAGTTTGAGTGTTGTTCCATGGTAGTGACCAGATCTCCTTATAGAGAAATTGAGTAACTTAATTCGGAGATCGAGAGAACACTACGAATGTTAAGAAGAGAAGCAAGAACATCTTCAGTAATAGACCCCAGAACCTAAATCTGAAGCAACTATGGCAAATTCGAGAATGTTGAGGGAGTGGGCTACACCAGACTTAACCTAAAGACCCCTATGCATTACATTTCCTAATTTTTTTTTAACATTTTACCTTTGAGTTAAAATTTGGATTAATTCATTTATTACCCAATTTTTATGGTCCTGCAAACGAGGATACACACAAGCATCTTAAGGAGCTCGATGTGGTTTGTTTGAGCATGAAGTCTCCTAGGGTGACAGATGAGTAGATCATATTGAGAGCCTTCCCGTTCTCACTTAAAAATGCAGCAAAAAATTAGCTATTTGATTTACTAGTGGGAAGCATAAATACTTGGTTGGAGATGAAGATATTATTCTTAGAGAAATATTTTTCGGCCTCAAAGACGACAAGTTTTCGAAAGGAGATATGTGGCATTAGGCAATATAATAGAGAACCTCTTTACGAGCATTGGGAGCAATTCAAGAAGTTATGTGCCAGTTATCCGCATTACAACATACGGGAGCAACTTCTTATCTAATATTTCTATGAAAGACTGTTACCAATGGAGATGAGTTTGGTTGAAGCAGCAAGCGGTGGGGCACTTTGCGAGAAGACTCCACTCGAGGCCAGGATCCTACTTAAGCAGATGGCCGCTAACATGCAACAATTTGGCACTGGAAATGATGTTCGACAAGTACACGAGGTAAGTACTTCATCTATCAAACATCGCTTAGATGAACTAACATCTTTTGTGAGACAGATTGCAGTTGGACAAGCACAAGTGAAAGTATGCAGAATATGCTCGAACGCAAGGCATCCAACTGATGAGTGCCCAACATTATAAGAGGGAAGTATGGAGTACATGAATACTGCAGGAGGGAACTTCTCGAACCAATAAAACCCATACTCAGAAACGTATAACCTAGGTTGGAGTGATCACTCCAACTTGAGTTATGGAGGGAATCGACAGTAAAATTACTTCCAAAATTGTCTGTAAGGAGCGCAAGGATTTCAACCAAGGCAGTAAGGAGCATAGGGAACTTCTTCCAGTTCAGGTACATCTTTAGAAGAACTTGTTAAGAATCTTGCTGCTAACAATATGCAATTTCAATATGATATGCAACAATTACAACAAATTATGCAGCAGCAATTGCAATAGAGTTTACAACAAATCTGACAGGAGATAAAAGCAAGCCAATAGAATATGGAATACCAAATGGGTCAGATGGCAATGAGGCTCAATAGCCTAGAATCGCAAAGTGGAGAAAAATTACCATCCCAACTTAAGGTGAACCCGAAGAATGTCAGTGCCATAGCCTTATGGAGCATAAATGAGATTGAGGGTCCCAAAAGAACTCTACCAAAGATTGCTACCGAGGAAGAGATTGAGAAGGAATTGGAAAAGGAAGAAAATCCATCATCAAGTATGAAGGTAAATTTCAAAAGTCCTAATATTATTAAGACTAATCCTCCACCCTTTCCAAGAAGATTGAAAATATAAAACAAAGAGGAGAAGGACAAAGAGATATTGGAGATTTTCAAAAAAGTGGAAGTCAATGTACCATTGCTTGAGGTCATCAAGCAAGTACCAAGGTATGCCAAATTCCTAAAAGAACTTTGTAAACATAAGAGGAAACTTAGGGGCGATGAGAAAGTAATAATGGGTGACAATGTGTCTGCGGCATTTAGGAAGAAGATGCCTCCAAAATGCCGAGATCCAGGTATGTTTACCACTCCTTCCAACATTAGGAATACTGTAATGAATAGAGTTATGTTAGATTTGGGTGCTTCTATTAATGTGATGCCTCGTTCGATTTATGCTTCTTTGAATTCGGTTCCATTAAAAAAAACGAGTGTAATCATACAACTGGATGACCGTACTAGTGCTTATCCTGATGGTGTGGTTGAGGATGTTTTGGTGCAGGTGAATAAGTTAGCATTTCTTATAGATTTCTATGTTATAGATATGAATGATGACACCTTATATAATTTGATACCTGTCTTGTTAAGGAGATCGTTTCTTAATATGACTCAAACTAAGATAGATGTTCATGAGGGCACCCTCACAATGGAATTTGATAGGGAAGTGATTCGTTTCAATATTTTTATGCCATGAAACATCCTCCTGATGATCATTATGCTTTTTCTGTTGATGTGATTGATCCTTTGGTGGAGGGACATTGCAGGGATCAATTGGAAACGATTTTAACTGAGGATACGTAAGTAGAAGCCTCATTTGGAAACGATTTTAACTGAGGATACGTAAGTAGAAGCCAACACTGATGTTGGGATGGGAGAAGAGCTTATGGAAATGATAGCCATCTTAGACTCATTAGAAAGCCCTCTAAAAAATTATGATTTGGCTTCTATACAACTACTTGGAGCTCACCAGAAGTTGTTACCTTCTGATGTGCAAGCATTAGAATTGGAATTGAAGTCACTCCCTGCACATCTGAAGTATGCCTATTAGGGAGATAAGCAGACTCTCTCAGTTATCATTTTGACAGAGTTGACTTCAAATCAAGAGGAGAGGCCAGTTTGAATGCTGAGAGAGCATAAAAAGGCAATCGTTGGACCATCGCAGATATCCAAGGGATAAGTCCTTCCATATGCATGCACCGCATTTTGTTAGAGGAGGATGTAAAATCTACAAGGCAAGCTCAGCGTAAGCTGAATCCTCCAATGATGGAAGTTGTGAAGGAGGTACTAAAGCTTCTCGATGCTAGGGTTATCGACCCAATTTTTGAAAGTAAATGGGTAAGTCCTATACAGGTGGTTCCAAAGAAATCTGGAATCACCGTTGTGACAATCCAGAAAGGTGAGTTGGTTCCTACCAGAGTGCAAACTGTGTGGCAAGTATGCATTGATTGGCAACTCGTAAATTCTGCTACTCGTAAAGACCACTTTCCCCTTCCTTTTATTGATCAGATGTTTGAAAGTTTGGCTGGTTATGACTATTATTGCCTTTTAGATGGCTTTTTAGGTTATCTTCAGATCCTGATTGCACCGGAAGATCATGAGAAGACCACATTTACATGCCCATTTGATACGTTTGGCTGCTGAAGGATGTCATTCAAATTATGTAATGCACCTGCCACATTCCAAAGGTGTATGACAAGCTTTTTTAAAAAAAATATGTTGAGAAGATTATCTAGGTATTCATGGATGATTTTAGTGTGTATGGATCTTCTTTTGATGAATGTCTTAAGAATCTTGCCATAGAATGATGTATAGAAACTAACCTTGTGTTGAACTAGAAAAAAATGAAATTTTATGGTGTATCAAGGTATAGTTTTAGGTCATGTGATATCTGCTAAGGGTATTCAAGTAAATAAGTCCAAAGTTAATCTTATTTCTTGTTTACCTTATGTAGCACCCCACTCTCGCAAGACACGTGCCCGACATCTGTGGTGATATCCGAGTACGTACCCCGCGAGGGTGGCATGCTAGAATGATCACTCAGTCAAAATTCATCACAAAACTTT
>JANITX010000211.1:69850613-69861985 GCA_027564395.1 Erythroxylum ulei | reverse complement strand
TCACAATCTTTTACCCAATCATCTTTATCGTATACACAAACTTTGTATTTCAATCACAAGGTATCCTTTTTCCAATTCAGACTCCAAAATCCAGATTTATTTGCACTTCCATAATAAGATTCACAATTCTGGATCCTCACTTCGGACTTTGCTAAACCTTTCACGTAAAACTAATTTTAAATTCAATAGAGCTAATAATACTTCATTATGTCCTCAATTCCAAATTCAATTCGACATTCGAGGCTCTTTATTTCACTACGTTTGGTAACCTCAATATCGAAATTTGTGACATTCCGTTATTGAATCTTATGTTCAGCATCGGATATATACAAACTTTACCAGGATAGTACTGATTAATACAATCATAAACCTTCAATAGTTCTATCCAATGTCTCAGTCTCGTATTCAATTCTTTCAAACTTAATAAGTACCTCAAACTTTATTGATCTGTATACTTATATAGATCTGAAATATTTCACTGTACATATAATGTCTTCAAACTTTCAAAATAATAGCTATTTCAACAAGTTTCAAATCATGTACCAAATAATCAACTCACAAGACTTTAATTGTCTCTATACATACAAAAATCATTTTTATTATATTGCAACAATTACATATTAATTCCTAATGCAAAACATCATTAATGATTTCACCCAAATTACATACACAGATCACATATTTCACAATTATTCAATTGACATCCCTAATTTTGGTCTCAATGTCAATTTGACGTTCGAGTTTGTGAGCTTTTGGTGAGAGTACTTTATTTAACTAATAGTGATGAAAAGACACTAATAGGTTATTTTTATGATGTCATAAAGAGGACAAATGAAGCAATCAAGGTCAATCTAAAAATTAAGTCTTCTTTGTACATACCTTATCTTGTAAAGACAACTTTACACTTTGTTGTTTGCATCTGGGGCATTTTGAATTCTAGTATCTATGTCAGACCAAGTTTTACACACAAAAAAAGCTAAAGTTAATAAGGAAATGTTATTAACTATTACAACAATTGTTGTCCATAAGATGATACAAGATCTCCTAAGCTAAAAAACGAAAGTTTATAAGGATACCTCAACTGATTTTGGGATGCCCATTGCTAATCTTCAAAGAGAGAAAATTAATTTAGGTATTATTTTTCATTTTTGTTAATTGTTGAAAATTAATCATTACTTTATTTTGTTTATAATGTTACTTTTATCATGTTACAGTTGCTTAATGAGACCAATTTGAAAGCAGTATTATAGAATTAGAAAGGTTTGAAATTTGAATTTTGAGTCAATGTGTGAGTGCAATAAAATGTGAAAAAAATTTAAGCATATTTGAATCCATCCATTTTGGGAAAAAGAATAGATTGTGAAAAACCTGAAGTTGTAGTTCCGTAAGATTTATGTTATACGACAATTGTTTCAAATTAACACTAACGATTACTTATCATAAAGTAACTAGATTAGCAACTGCAAATTTTCCAAAATTTAATCACTAGCAGAAAAACTTAATGTGCAACAAATAAACCAACATACGAAATTTACTAACGCAGTTCGACACACATGGTTTACGTCTATGAGGCCCTCACCAGATTAATTAACTTTTGCCAAAGTACAATACCCTTACACAAGGCTATTACTAATCTGACACCACTCACTCCTTAACACCATCCACTCGTAATCACACTTTGAAAGTTATTTTACACCCAATAGCATAACCACATCGTACTAATCTCAACAGAAGATTTTGAAACAACGAATGATAAAAAAGACAAATAATATCTCAAGTGATTAAATCAAGAATTATAAGGAACAAAAGAGCACTTGAGTCATAGAACACTCCTTTATGTTTGCAGCCGCATTAAACCATAATCTTGTGGAGTTGTCTAACGAAAATTAGCTATAAACTTTGTCGGATTATAATCAAGAACTCAACATATAGCAGTAGCAAAGAATCGATCAATAGAGCATGCAATTGTTCATGAAAAGTACACAAAAATGCAACTGCAAAAATTGATGAATCGGCTACTTATTTTTCCACACAAAATATACAAAAAAGAAACTGTCAAAAATCAATCAATTTTTGATAAAATCTCCCTGCATGTTTATCTTTAACAAAACATGTTTATCTCTAATAAATCTTATCTTCTTTAGGATTTTATCTCATGTAGGATTCCTTCGTTCCACACTATCTTAACTTCCAAAAATACTACATTATCCAAGATAATGGAATCTTATACCAAGTCCTATTCCAAGTCAAGTTCATATCATAATAGATATACCAAATATATGAAAAATAAAAATAATTCTCAAAATAAAATATCTTAACAACCTCCCTTTTTTTTCATTATTTGTTACTTCAAAATCTCCCCCGGAATAATAAAAATGGAAACTCCCCCCGAATTCAACAATCATAACAATAGATATCCAAATAACATCAAATTTAATGTCAATCGTCAAGTCAACAATTAACTGTCATCAATAAAGCAGTAAAAGTGATAAACAAGTTCTTATCTCCCCCGTGGGACCAAGCAATGTCAAAAGAGGCTAAGAACCACTGCACGAAGTAGAATGAAGAACTCGTTGTTTAAGCTGTTGAAGTGCAGTAAGACCTGCCTGAAACATACTCTCAATCATATCGATTTCATCAAATAAGGCGACATGTGTATTGAAAGTTGATGCAGAAGGCTGCACAGATGACCCAGATGAGGAGTATGACAAATCGATCACCCAAGCTTGCTTATTGACGTAGGATTCGAGGAGAGATATTCATAAAGGACATAGTTTTTCCAGTACAGCGGAATCAACACAAGAGACATCATGTGTATGCAAAAACTGAGTAATCAAACAAGAAAAGCCCAATAATTATTGTTGTTTGCTAACAGCCGTTAGCATGGCCTCAATAATTAACCTCCCCATATTGAAGTTGACTCTGGTGCCTATCACTTAGACAAACTTGGCCTGATCAGGATATACATACATTTATAGTATAGGTACTTGGTAACCAATTAGCTAACAGAAGTTTAAGAATAACAAAATACTTCAATGATAGATCAAAAGCACTGAGTGCAACAGTGGATGACCAATAGGTCAATTTCCCACCGTTCAAAACACTAGCCAATATATCAGTAGTCACATCAAATCCGTCCGCATACTACTGATCCCTAATTAAATTAACAAACCCCAAAATTTCATTTAATGAATCATGATCAAATTTAAATAATCTCCCCCACACAAATATCATATGAAAATACATAGCAGTCTCATCCAAAACTCCTTTATCCAAATTAGAGTAAAATTTAGCATAAAATGTTGAGGCAATAACGCAACATGTAACAAATTCTGTTCATTCAGCAAAGTATCCAAGTATTTTCAGTAAGCCTAATAAGATGATTAAAAACAAACCTGGTTGAGGCGAGTGAATCCCATTTTTGTTGAGCTTCCGAGGAATAAAATTTAGTGGACAAGGTTTGCTCCACTGAAAAATGAGTAGGATACTAATGGTGAGGCACACAAACTAACTTCCGAGCCATTTGTTTCACATAGCCTCTGGAAGTGAAAGGAGCAGTTGACAGGATAGAGACAGCCGAAGGTGGTGGTGCAGTAGGCACAACATTGGCATCCTCCGAAGTAGATGAAGAATCATCAACAGATAATTCTACAAGAAGATGAGATAAATCTCGATGAACATTAGCATCATTAGACTACAACACCGGAATGGATGGAGGATCAGGAAGCACAATAGGTGCCACCGAGGATGACCCAGCACTAGTGGTCAGTGATGCTCGAGGTGGGTTCTGCTGTAGACGACTTAAGCAACGAGGTGGCTTGGCTATGGGTCGTGGGTCAGAACGAGCTCGTGAAGGAGAAGCTACCGACGACCACTCCAAAAGATAGGAAGAAGTTGGGCGTTTAGGCTTTGACATCGATGCTTTAGAAGAAGAAAGATGCCTATAGAGATGGTGGTAAGGAGCAACGATGAGAGGCAACAGTGGCATACAATGATGAGAGAGTCAGGGGTCAAAAATGAAGAAGAGGGAAAGTGGTGTTTGGGCGGGTAAGCAATTTAAAAAAAATAGAGGAGGCTGGGGGTGTATGGTGGTAAAAAATAAGAACAAAAATTAGGGTTAACCCTTTTTTGATTTTATGATTTTTTTAACAATAAACTACATCAATATATTTCCAAATTGTAAAGCACCTATTCTTAGTGTCTTACGAAGAGATTCAAACCTGATGGAATCAAGAGATTTCGTAAAAATGTCAACCAATTGCTTCTCAGTTATTGCATAAGAAAAACTGCAACTTTAGACTCCACTAGCTCTCGAATGAAGTGATACTTCAAGACAATATGTTTGGTTCTTAAATGCTAAACCGGGTTTTTGGAGAAGTGTATAGTGCTCTTATTATCACATATAAAAGCCAAAACATCTTGAGCAACTCCATAGTCTTCCAACATTTACTTCATCCACAAAAGTTGAGAACAACAACTATCGGCTGCAGCACTTCTGCTGTCGACAACGAGATGGAGTTTTGTTTCTTACTATAACATGAAATCATATTATTGTCAAGAAAGAAATAGCCCCTAAATGTTCTTTTCCTCTCGTCTAAATTTTCGGCCCAATCCGCATCACTATAACCAGCCATATAAGAAGTATAATCACATGAATACCCATAATCCAAACTCAAAAATACCACTCACATATTTGATGATACGTTTTACTACTGTTAAGTGAGACTCTTTGGGGTTGGATTGATAACGTGCACATATTCCCACACTATAAAAAATATCAGGTCAACTCGTGGTTAGATAAAACAAACTCCCAATGATGCTTCTATATAAACTCACATCAACACTTTTGCCAGATCATCTTTATTCAACTTTGTTGAGACACTCATTGGTGTTCTAGCATGACGTGCACTTTTAAGCCCAAATTTCTTCACCAAGTTCTTTGCATATTTGGTTTGAGACACAAACATACTATCTTTCACTTGCTTAATTTGTAGTCCCAAGAAAAAATTCAATTCTCCCACTAATCTCAAACTCGTTTGTCATCATCTTTACAAAGCCGTCTACCATCTTAGGATGAGTGTAGCTAAACAATATGTCATCTACATATATTTGTGCAATCGTCAAATCATATCCGATTTTTTTTAGAAATAAAATCTTATCTACGCTGCCTCATTCATATCCTTGATTGAGTAGATATTGGGTGAGTCTCTCATATCGAGCCTTTAGCGCTTGCTTGAGACTGTAAAGAGCCTTTTTGAGCTTAAATATATGATCAACATGTATTGAATTAATGAAACCCTTTAGTTGTTCAACATATACTTCTTCTTGTAGAAATCCATTCAAGAGCGCGCTCTTCACATTCATTTGATAAAGTTTGAATCTTTCACACATGCTATGGCCAAAAGAAGTCTAATTGACTCAAGCCTTACTACTGAGGCAAATGTTTCTTCAAAATCAATGCCTTCAATTTGAGAGTATCCTTGAGCAACTAACTTGGCCTTATTTCTCATTACATTACCTTTGTCATCGATTTTATTGCGAAACACCCATTTGGTTCCAATCATATTCACATTCGATGACCTTGGCACCAATTCCTATACATCATTTTGAGCAAATTGTGTCAACTCTTCTTGCATTACAGCAACCCAAAATTCATCTTGCAATACTTCTTTTGCATTATTTGGTTCAAATGAGGAAGTGTGGCATATAAGCCCTGTAAGCTCTCGATAATCTATTCTTTTTCTTTCTCTTATTTTTCTTCTATCACTAATCTCACCAATGCCATTCTCAATAGGATGAGTCCATCTAATCCTTGATGGAGGATCTTTATTGAAATCACCTTCCTTTGAGTCTTCATCAATCACAAAGTTTGTTTTTGCATCAGATATCTGATTGGTTTCTTCCTCAGAAGCAATCAGCTGGTCATCTATCTAATTGGTTTCTTTTCTAGTAACAACTAACTGTAGATCTGAACATTCTTTGCTTTTAACTCATTGTACCTCTATTCTAACGTGTGAATTTGATTTTGAAGATTCTCTTCTACCACCTTATCAATTATTTAGTGCACACCATTTACAATAACATTCACAGATTTCATCACTATCTTAGTTCTTTGGTTGACCACATGATACGCCTTACTATGGATTGAATATCCAAGGAAGATACCCTCATCACTCTTACTTTCAAACTTCCCCTAGTTGTTCTTAATCTCTAAGAATGTAACATTTGCTACCAAACACATGGAAATAGCCAAAATTCAGTTTCTTTCCTTTCCATAGTTCATAAGGTCTTCTTCAAGATGTTTCTAAGATGAACAATGTTGCATATATGCCTTGTCGTGTTTATTACTTCAGCCCAAAATCTCATTGATATTTTTCTTACATTTAATATTGATCTGGCTATCTCTTAAAGAGTGCAATTCTTCCTTTCTGCAGCTTCAATTTGTTGTGGCTTTTTAGGCACTAAAAACTCTTGTATAATCCCATGTCTATCACAAAAATTGTTAAAACTTGCATTCTAAAACTGGCTTCCATGATCAGATCTGATTCCCAAAATTATCATATTTTTTCTTATTTATAATCCGCACACATAGCTTTCTAAACGCCTCAAATGCATCTAATTTTTCTTTCAAGAAAGTTACCCAAGTATATTTAGAGTAGTCATTAACACATGTCAAGAAATACCTCATCCCACCAATACTCGCATGTTATGTTGGGTCTACCAAATCCATATGAATTAATTCAAATACACGAGAAGTTGTAACATTTCTTACCTTTTTATGTGGTACTCTCATTTGTTTCCCATTTGACTAGCACTACAAATAGTCTTATCATCTTTGTTAATCATAGGCAAGCCTCTCTCAAAATTGTCATATTTTTCTGATTTGTAATCCGCACACATAGGTTTCTAAATGCATCTAATTTTTCTTTCAAGAAAGCTACCTAAGTATATCTAGAGTAGTCATTAACACATGTTAAGAAATGCCTCATCCCACCATTACTCGCATGTTTTGTTGGGTCTACCAAATCCATATGAATCAATTCAAATACACGAGAAGTTGTAACATTTCTTACCTTTTTATATGGTACTCTCATCTGTTTTCCCATTTGACTAGCACTACAAATAGTCTTATCATCTTTGTTAATCATAGACAAGCCTTTTGCTGCCTCAAATTTGCTTGTTGATGAGATCATAATTGGTGTGGCCAAACTTTTGGTGTCATAGATTAATATTGTCATATGCGACTGAATTGCAAGATGTAATAACCTGCAACATGTAGCAATTATCTGCTGATCTTCTACTGCTTACTAAACACACTCTTTGTTCGTTTAACACCTTACATTCATCACTAGTGAACTTAACTAACAACCCATCATCACAAAGTTGGCTAATACTCACTAAGTTGGCTTTTAAACCATCCACATGAAGCATATTTTTGAAATGAGGCAATACATCCATGCAAAGAGTGCCTTTACCAATTACCATTGCTTTCTTCCCATCACCAAATATGACGTGACCATTTATACAACTTTGATAATCCATCAAATAGCTTCTTTCACATGTCATATGAATTGAACACCCACTGTCATAGTACCATCCACTGTGAGAAGCGGCGTGCATGGATTTAAGCAAGTGCTTGTAGTTGATTCTTTCTAGATCTTGAATGACATATTTCATGGTTGAGTTCTCCCTCTTTAACTTCTCATTTTGTTTACACGTTTTCAACCATTTGCCATACGTTAATTCATAGGCCTTGTAGATATCTTCCTTTTTGAATTCTAAGTTGTTGTCATCATTGTCATAATCTAAATTAGAGTATAGTATTAAAACATTTGTATTTTCTTAGTATGTTTCTTCGCTGGTTACTACTAAGCAAACAACTGGACTTTTTTTTATATAAAGCAACCAATACAACATTATGACTCGCAATTTATTCTTCGCTATCATGCTCACTTTCAGATTCATTTTCACTCCAAGTGTTGGTGTAAGACTTCCCTTTTCTCCTTTTAAGAGTGTTAGCACATTTCGCTTAAACATTTTCAAAACCTCGACATTTATGATATCGTATCTTCTTTGCCTTCCTTTCGCATTTTTGAGTTTTTATTTGTTGTTTGAAGTTAAGAACTCCCACCATTTTTCCTAGACTCGGGTATATTTTTCTTCACCTTCTTTAGCCACTTATTGAAATTACTTATCAGCAACAACAAATCACAATTTTCATTAGAGTCATCTCCTGAATCATTCACATATTTAGCGACTTCAGCTTGCTGTGCCAATTCGTTTTTCTTCTTAAGATTGTTTCTCAATAGATTCATCTCAAAGTTTGTGAGAATTCTAATCACCTTATCCAAAAATAATTCATTAATATCATAAGCTTCTTTAATAATTGCAATCTTCGGTATGAATCTAGGAGGCAATGATCTTAAGGTTTTCTTAATAAGTTTCATATTTGAATACTTCTTCCCAAGTTGATGTGCTTGATTGGAATTATCACGCAGCCACTCATGAAAGTCTCCAATAGTTTCACTTTGCTCCATCTTAAGCTCTTCAAATCTAATGGCCAACATTTAAAGTTTTGATGTTATCATCGATTTTGATCCGTCCCTTTGTATTGTTTGTAATGTATCTCATACTTCTTTTGTTGATTTACATATTGATATCATATTGAAACATCCTTCATCTCCAGCACTGAAAATTGCATGCATTGCTTGAGAGTTACCAAGTGCTCCCTCTTCTTCAGCCCTTATCCATTCAAATGGATCTTTAAGTACCACTTCATTCTTTTCATCAGTTGTCATAAGATGAGCCCAGTCATTCAACATAGAAGTCCATACTTTAGTCCCTTGTGCTTGAATAAACACTTTCATTCTTAATTTCCAAGCAGGATAGTTAAAACCATCTAGTAGCAATGGCCTTGTAATTGATGCTCTTTCTCTAATAGCCATGAGTGCGGAACACTGATCTACACTAACTTGACACACCAGGTTTTGATTAGGTGAACTAAGGTCTAATACGAATTAAGAAACTCGAGTTTGTAGTTTCGCATGATTTATGTTTTATTGCAGTTGCTTCAAACTGACATTGACGATTGCTTATCAGAAAGTAACTAGATTAACAACTGCAAATTTTCCAAAATTTAATGACAAACAGAAAAACTTAATGTGCAATAAATAAATCAACACACGAAATTTGTTGACGTAGTTTGGCATACACGATTTACATCTATGGGCCCCTCATCCAGATTAATCAACTTTCACTAAAGTACAATAGTCTTGCACAAGGCTATTATTGAGTCGGCGTCACTCACTCCTTGACTTTATTCACTTGTACTCATACCTTGAAAGTTATCTCACACCCAATTGCATAACCACCTTATGCTAAACTCAACAAAGTATTTTAAAGCAACAAATGATAACAAAGATAAATAATATCTCAGGTGATTAAATCAAGAATTACAAGGAATAAAAGAACACTTGATTCATAGAACACTCCCCTATGTGTGCGCCCGCATTAAACCATAATCTTGGGGAGTTGTTCAACAAAAATTTGTTGTAAACTTTGTGAGTTAATCACCAAGAACTCCACATACAGTATCAAAAAAGAATTGATTAATATAGCTTGTAATTATTCACAAAAAGCACAAAGAAATGTAGCTGCAAAAATTGATGAATCCCCCAAGTGCAGCTAAGATCAAATGGATTGATCTATGTTACTAAAAAGATGAAGGTAGCCTCAACTTATGCTCCATCAAAACTACTAATCAAGCATTGATTCTCAAGAGGTTCTGGTGGATCTTGATCGATAAAACATCCCTTTGGATCAAATGGTTACATTCTTATTTCATTAAAGGGAAAAGTATTTGGGCAATCCAGAAAAAATCCATCATAGTTACACTTTCTTAGTAAACTTCTACACCTAAGAGATATGGGCCAACAGGAGATGTCCTGCAAGATTGGAGATGGAAAACTGATTTCTTTTTGTGACGACAAATGGTCAAGTTAGGGATAATTGATTAATTCAATCCCATATTCAGGAACTCCAATCCTCACCTACACACCAAACTAGGGATTTCAAAAATTGCCTAGCCCAGCCTAGGGTCAACAAGTTTGACCCGGTCAAACCGACCCGCGGGCTGGTTAAGTATGGTCCAAGAAAATTTGCGTCAGGCCACTAGCCACGGGCGAAGATGTTTGGGTCAGGCTATGGCCACAGGCTAAGGTGCAAAACCCGTGGCCCATCAAGAGCTACAAACAAAACGACGTCGTATTGTTTGTTGCAAAACGACATCATTTTCTTTATGTTTAAAATATTTCTTCCACCGTTAATAAAACACAAGACAAAAAAAATGTCATTTTTCTTTCATTAAACAAAAGCCTGCCATTCTCCCTCGCTCGCCCCTCAACCTCCTGCCTCATCTCCCTTCATCCCCGACCTCTCACCCAGTTGCTTTCACAGTTTCACTCTCACTCACACATCACTTTTCACTTCTCTATTCTTCTTCTTCATTTCATGTTCTTCCTTCGTTCTTCTTGTTCGTATATCATCTGCTGTGTGCACGTTGAAGTCACTAATGCTTAAATAGCCAACAGTGAACGGTCAAATATACTTAATAAGGTAATATCTCATTCTCTCTTCGTCAATTTGGTTTTTTTGGTTGTTTTGAGAATTGATGTGGCTAATTTGAGAACTTTGTATGTTAATATTGGGAATATGAGATAATGCTTGCAATGTGTTTGATGAAATGCCATAGATATTGTTAGTTGTTTGTAACACCAACAAACGAAATAGAAATTTAATTATATGGACCAATAAAATTGATTTGTCTTACTCTCCACAAATCAATTCACATGCTTTGCCAGCATTTGTTTGCTTAATTTCCACTAGTAAAATCATCATTAATCGTCCAGGTGATCTCAGTCCCAATTCCTCTAGCATTCGGTTTTATTAATTCTCAACCAGCATGTTTAATATATTTTTTTTGGTAAAATAAATAAATAAATAAAACATGTTTAATTTTCCTTCATACGCTTCTTAAAATATTGTCTACTCTTGTTTTTGCTCGACAAGATGATCTGGTATAGCTCATACTAATTAACATCAGCAGGAATAGGTGCATCTGTAGAAACTTGAATGCATGTAATAAGCATTTGCATACGGATTTTAATATTCACCTTACTCATTTTGTATCTTCGTTGAAATTTAGAATTCGAACTCAAACATTTTGTATCTTAAAAAAAACCCCCAAGAAATAAGAAAAAAAGAATATAACTTTGTTCAATTTCCATAGCAAATTCCTTTAAATAATGAAACTATATATATATATATATATATATAATTTTATTAAATAAATCTTATATTTAAAAATTATATCT
>JANITX010000211.1:69737465-69752029 GCA_027564395.1 Erythroxylum ulei | reverse complement strand
TTGAATATTATATCAGAGATTAAATTAATTTAATTAATTAATCAATTTATAAAATAATTTATCTTTTTAACAACTAAATAATTTTTAATTTTTAGTCTTTTAGTTTTATTTATATAATTCTATTTTTAATCATACTTTTCAGTTAATGTTTCTATTTTTTATTTCTATAATTCTATTTTTAATTATACTTTTCAGTTAATGTTTTTATTTTTATTTCTATAATTCTATTTTTAATTATACTTTTCAATAAAAACATTAACTGAAAAGCTTTATAAAAAATAGAATTATAGAAATAAAACTAAGCGACTGTAAAATAATGTAAATAAAAATAAAAAACTAAAACTGAAAAATAGAAATAATGGAGGGTGATTGTTTACTTTTGTGGTTCTGCCATTGTTATTACCTTATACCCAATTGAAGGCAATTTACGACGCAGCAATGGTCGCTGACGGCCTTTTTCTGCTCTGACGCACTGCCCTTTCTCTATCAGTAATCTAATCAGATACTCGTCTGTGGTCACCAAGATAGTGTACATGCTTATCCTAATAATGCGACCTGAGTTAAAAAATGTTATATTTCAAAAGCACGAGACAAACATAATCTATACTTGACTTAGGATTCTATGTATTAAAAATTCTTCAGACCATAGACCATAGGTCTAAATTATACAAGAAAAGATTGATCCTTTTAGATGTTAAAAAGACAAGCTTTGACAATTTACGCCTACATAAAGAAAAACAACATATGTCTTCTTGTTGTCAAATTTTGAAAAATTTTAATTTCTTATCGAATCTGTTTTATAAATCACTTGGTTAAAAACTCTCCAAAAATGTATCGGAATCGCTTGGTTGAAAACTCATAATATAACTCCGTTGAGACGTATCGGTAAAATATTCCATAAGTTACAAAACTATATACATATATCAAATTATATTTTTTAAAAAATAATTAAATACAAGAAAATTGAGTATCTTTTATCTAAATGTGTAAGAAGAAAATGTGAAAAGTAGAAATGGTCAATAAAGATAAGATCTTTTTTCCACGGATATTATAAATTTGTCATTTTGAGACAATAACATAATATATATTAGATATATCTTTGTCCCTAAATTTATCCGGCAGCGATATAGTATGATCATTAGTATATCTTAAACGGTAGTCTCACCCTTTTTACACCGTTTGATCTATCCCGTTTGCTTTTACCACTTTGCTTGTACCAGTTTGGTTGACCAGAAAAGCAAGTGAAGTGACAAATATGCCATCCTTGTAACTGGTAGAACCAAACTATTATCTCATTCTCCTTCCGTCTGATCTCTTCCTAAATTTCCCCGAATTTCAGTTTCAGTAAGCACCTAGTTTCTCTTCTTTGTCGAATCACAGCACAATCAGGTGTAGCCCTAACCCTAGATCCCTAATTATTTTTCTTTCACTAATGTCTTTGCTGTCTCTGTTTCGACCAATTTCAATTGGGTTTTGATGCTTTTGCTTTAAAAAAAAAAGAGCAATCTGAATCTGTGGTATTGCATGTCGAATTTGTGTGCAAGTGGTGGGGCCTTCTCTGTATGGTTTTGGTCTTCGGAGTAGTTTTGTTGCTAGAAAGTGGGATAATGATCATGTTTGCGATTAATTAGCTTGAAAGCTCAGGATTTGAAAAGAGGCTATTTGTTGAAATGGAGTTGATGCAGCTAAAATCGATCACACAAATTTACTTTTCTGTTGTTTTCTAGGTGGGACATTGGGGAATTTGTTGTCCCTTTTGTGTTTTGATGCTCCTATGTTTATGTTTGTGTTTGTGTTTGTGTTCTTATTGCAGTTGGTCGTTGCAGTGGTCTTTGTTGGCTCTGTAAGTTTCTGTATATGCCAGATCCTTGAGACAAAATGGATTCAGTATCCGTTGATTCGTCAGCTCCATCTGTTAGACCTAATGCTAGAATTCCTGCTGCTGTCAATCCTGTACCGGATAATTCTGCCCAAGAAGCTCCCTCGAAGCTGTCTGCTGCTGGTATAGCATCATGGGCCAAAAATTTGAAGATCCCTCAGCCTTTATCTTCGACTCAAGATGCGTCACCAACAGGGAGTCCTGGAAAATCAACCTTTTCACGTTTCACTAGCGGACTTGGACTGAATCTGCACCCTAAATCGCCTCCTTCAGACGAAAGTCTTGAAGGGACTTCACGATCTGGTTTATTTGGGACCATTACGAAGGGGCTAGTTGACACGTCAAAGAATGCAGTCAAAGCAGTACAGGTCAAGGCACGGCATGCTGTCTCTCAAAATAAGCGAAGATATCAGGTGGATTACATTGCCTGTAAATCGTTTTGATCTCAAGTGAATGATCATTTATTGCCATTCTTATTGGTTCTCTCACTTCTCACGTTGATTTAGTTTTATATTTCCTTTCCCAATGTTTTCATGTTTTATAGTGATGAGAGGAGAAGGTGAGAGGTCTTTTTTGCTGTTTGATTGTTTGTTCTATAATCCTCTTTCTAGACACCGTGTCATTAGTATTACACAGAGGTGTTTCCTAAGAAAATGGATCAACTCTTGCATTGGAAATAGGCTGGGTTTCTCCAGCTAGTAGAACTTTCCTTCTTGTGCAATGCATTGTTTGAGGATTTGAATCGTGATGCTGATTCTTGCTAATATCTTGATAATAATTGTCTACACAGAGATTTTGTTTCAACTATTTTTTTTTTCATGTATTTAATCTTCATTCTGCCCTTTGTATCCAGGAAGGAGCATTTGATTTGGATATGACATATATCACAGAGAACATAATAGCCATGGGATTCCCTGCTGGTGATATGAGTTCTGGGTTCTTTGGATATGTTGAGGTAGGCATGCTAATTTGTAGTTAATAATCAGACTTGATTCTTCTAGTGATCAATAATGAACTACTAGCTTTGTGATGCAGGGTTTCTACAGAAACCAAATGGAAGAAGTGATTAATTTTTTTGAAACCCATCACAAGGTAAATGGATATAAAACAATGATTTTTTTTTCATTATTTACTCTTTGTTCATTTCTTATGTCTTCCGTAACCTCTAAGTTCTTTTGTTTGGCGTGCAAGAGGGTCATAGTTCTATTCCTTTGTCGGTATGATCTGTACCATCTTCAGCTTAATAGTGGGTACTGGTGTTAGGTTATAGAAACCGCCTAGATTCTTACACTTGTAATTAAGACCTTGTAGTTTTCCTAATCAATGATTTGACTGCATACTTATGCAATGTGGGATTTGAATTGCTGGTGTGCTCATCTTGTTGTTGATAAGTACATCGAGTTTCTTTCATTCTCCTACTACACCTAGCAATGGCATTTTTGGAATTCTAACGTTGTTTTATCCTAATCTTTGACCTTTGGTCGACTTTCTATGTGCAGGGCAAGTACAAAGTTTACAACCTTTGTTCTGAAAGGCTGTATGATGCATCCTTGTTCGAAGGAAAGGTGTGGTACTGTTTTTTAATATCTGATGCAGTAGTAAAGCATGCATATCATTGTTTGCATCAGTAAAGCAGATTTGAGGATTGTTGTATTTCAGCTCAAATTTGGTCTGTCCTATTTGTTGTGATGTATAATGTATTTTCTTTCTTTTATTTCCCCTCTTTTGATACTTGAATGCTTTAAATATTTCTATTGGCAATAATTTTTTTGATAGCTTCTTATGTATGTCGCATGAAATTGTTTGTTAGGTGGCTAGTTTTCCATTTGATGATCATAACTGCCCCCCGATTCAACTGATAATTTCATTCTGTCAAAGTGCTTACTCCTGGTTGAAGGAAGACATTGAGAATGTCGTGGTTGTGCACTGTAAGGCTGGAATGGCAAGGACAGGATTGATGATTTCTAGCCTTCTTCTATACTTAAAGGTAAGATATGGATCTCTTTTCCAGTTGAATTGTACTTTGATTTGACATTTATCAAATTGTTGTGGAAAAATACATGCAATTTGTTTTAAATGCAGCATTGTTTTGAGATTATATGCAGTGATATATATATTCTATTACCTATGATGTAATTCGTACACTAGTCAGTGTTATGTTAATATTACCAAATAGTTTATGTTGTTAATTAACCTTTTGTTTGCAGTTCTTTCCTACAGCTGAAGAGTCAATGGATTACTACAACCAGAAAAGATGCATTGATGGGAAAGGGCTTGTTTTGCCAAGCCAAATTGTAAGTGAGCCATTACGTTTTTTCTTTTCTAAGGAAAATACACATTTAATCTCTTTGCTGGGCCTTCTTCGCATCGTATCTGATAGTTACCATTCTGTTGTTATTTCTTTGTAGAGATATGTAAAATATTTTGAGCGCATCATGACATACTTCAATGGTGAAAACCAACCTGGGCGTAGGTATGCTTGTTACCTTGCATTTGTCAGAAGTATTATTTGTTTCTTCAGTTACGAAGTTGACGCTTTCTGCAGGTGCATGCTTAGAGGATTTCGACTCCATAGATGCCCTTATTGGATCAGGCCTTCCATAACTATCTCAGATCACAACGGTAGGTGTGCCATTATAAATAAAGATTCCATTTTCCTTTTCTTCGCTAATTCTGCATTGCCAATTCAATCATTGCAACTAAGTTGGTATATTTGTTCTTTTTTGCATCTCATGAGCAGATAGAAATGCTTTATACCTTCCTTTGTCTTCCTTCGTATGCCTTTGAGCTTCAGTTTTTGGCTTGATCTGTTCTCTTTGATGGCAAATCAAACATTTTTGTGGCATAATGTGTTTCTTTCCACATCTTTATTGTTCTGGAAAATTTGTAAATCCCATTGGTGTCTTTGCTTGATAGAAGAACTAAGCTACACATGTTCAGGATGGGTCTTCACTGCTCTGCCCCATTTCTTTCTCCTCTTCCTATTCTCTTTTTCTTTCTATTTCAAAATGTGAAACAAGATGAGTGGACACTTATAGAGATACAAATGATGAGTGGCAGTTAAACTTCACATTACTTTATATGTTAGATAAATATCAATTTATAAGTATGAGTTATTCAAATTCTTGTTTATCTCTTCAATGCTTTCTTTATATACAGGTGTGCTCTTCTCCACCAAAAAGCATCCCAGAACCAAGGATTTGTCGGTAGGTTACTTTTCAGTTTCATGAAACAATTGCTATCATGCCAGGAGTCTCTGGAAAGGTCTATTAAGAATGTCTTCTCTTTTATGGACCACTGGATAATCTAATGTCTTCTCTTTTATGGACCACTGGCTAATTCTAGCTTTTCCAGGATGACAATTCTTGTTTCTTTTGCAGCCTGAAGATTACTGGTTTACGGCACCTAAGAAAGGAGTTATGGTCTTTGCTTTGCCAGGGGAGCCCGGTCTAACAGAAGTGGCTGGAGACTTTAAAGTCCATTTTCATGATCGCCAAGGAGATTTTTACTTGTCTGTATTTGACCTTTTAAAAGAATATACTGCTATGATCATGAACAGAATGTGAATTACTTAGTACTTCCTTTGTAATTTCAGTTGGTTGAACACAACAATGATGGAAAATAGAAAAATCTTGAATACTGGTGACATTGACGGGTTTGACAAGGTAATCTAATTCTCACTTAACACGAAAACCCCTGTTTTCTTTCTTGCTTATTATTCATGGTGAAAGTGCTGTTTCATCTACCAACCTGACTCTTGTCAGATGTCTTATATTCTCCATGCTTCAAGTAGGCCTAACAATCTTACATGATTTTCTGCAGAGAAAGCTGCCTTCCCCAGGATTTCAGGTTGAGGTTGTTCTTGTGGATTATACTGTGCCCGTTCCAGCAGCTTCACCTACAGAAACTACTGTTAAGAAACCAGAAGACAGTTCAAATGTTGCACAGGCCCCATCTGATACAGCCACAGCTGCAGCTGCTCCAAGTCAGAATAAGAACCAATCGAGTAGTGATAAAGATGACGTTTTCTCAGACAGCGAGGCAGAGGAATCTGTATCTTCAAGAAACAGGCCAGCTCAAGCAACTTCTCAAGACGGGACTGCATTGAAAACCTCCACTACAAATGACACCACTGTTAAACCAGACCAGGTACAGGGTATAACTCATGCAACAGCGCAACTTACTTTGGGAGGTGCAGGCTCCCAGGCTTCTACTCAACCAAAAAGTGATGGAGCTGGATCAGGCTTCGAGATTAACAATTCAGGTAGTGAATTCAAAGCAATGGCTGCTGATGCCTCCGTCTTCACATTTGGAGACGATGAAGACTATGAAAGCGAGTAAAGGTCAAGGGCATGTTTATGTCATTATAGAAAGTTGTATATATGAATTGGCTTGCAAGTTATACGCGCATGTGGATGTGGTGATTATGGTTTGATCAGTCCATATCGAGTAGTAGTGTTAAAGTCAGCTTCTGGCTTTATCTGTTGTTCGAGCTGAAAGCAAGCTGGTGGGCTGAAATTACTGAATCTAGTTGTTGCACCAGTTGGTTGAATTCGTTTTATTAATTCCTTTAAATAGTTGATTTAACACATTTTATAATGTTATCATTCTTTTGAGCTAGTAGTCCACAAAGGGAGCTTCCTGAATCTTGAACCACAAGTTTAGTTCTTGTCACATGGGAACGATATTGTTTTTAATGAATCCTGAACCAAAGAAGAGTGAAGAGTTTAAAAGCTGATTGGTGGAAGCAGAAGGAAGGAGCTTGAAACAGGTTTTTAGACAGAAGATTGGAGCAAGACTTCTGACATAGATGTAGCTGGGCATGAGTTGACTCAAAGTAATGTTATTTTGAAGTAGGAATTTGGAAACTACCTGCTCGTATCCGAAACTTGATTAACTTGAATTTAAGTTGTTTAAGTTCAATTAACTTGAATTTGATCTGTCGAATCTATTTGGATCAAATTGCTTAAGATGGTTTAATTATGTAGAATGCCTCTATATTAGTTAGGGATAATATTGCATATTATTAGACCTTAACAATCAAGCTATCCTATCTTGTGAAACAGTACAAGGTCAGAGGCTTCTGCATGTGTTGGTAATGTTAAGTGTAGAATCAGGCTCTACCTCAATTTCATGGAAATAGTTCTTGAAAGTCAATTGTATTCTGTTTAGTAAACGAAGAATGTACCAATTCTATTTCTAATTCTAACACACACCTCATCTTCCTCGTTATTTAAACAAATGTCAATGCAACACAAAGTCTTCTTCTCTCTTTTTTCATTATTTTTCCATACAATTTTCTTAAATTTTATTAAAAAAAACCTTATATTTACGTAATTTATAAATTATTGCGTCAATTTGAAAATTTATCCCATAAATATCTAATCAATAACGTGTGGAGATTCTTTCCGTTTATTTGGGGGGAAAAAAAAAGCAACGCGTTATTGACAGCAGAATAACGGGAAAGTTCCGAATTATGAACCCCCGACAATAACTGCAAAAAGAAGACAATAATGAAGAGCGTGTCCGAGCGTAAATTTGCAAGATTTATCACGTGCACTGGTCAAAGTCTTCGCTCCATGATCTACCACTTTTATAGGTAATATTTTTTAACCAGGTGACGGCAGCAAGCACCATCTTAGAAGGGAAACGAGCAGAATTCCTACGGTGAAAAAAGAGTTGAGTAAACAAAAGAACATCGGAATGGATAAAACCATTAACGTGCTTAATGCAGTTAATGTTCTTTCCGCTCGGTTTAGCGAACCCAAATATAAAAAGAGATGGTGGGTCGTTTATGCAACAAGTAATTTTTTACCGGTTTTACAGGTCAGCTGTCGGTCACCTCCCTCCAATGTCGGTTTCTGGTATTCAGGGACAGCTTCTTGAAGTCACCGGTAATGACTGAAGGTTCCATTTTAGTGTTTTTGGTTGTTGTTGATGTATTTCTTTGTTTTGAGCTTGGTCCTTATGTGGGTTGCTTTTTGTTTTGTGTTTGGGTTCAGTGGTTGCCTGCACCAAATTGAAAGACACAGAATGGATTTCAAGGCAAGATCCTTATGTTTGGCTTGAATATGGTAGCAATAAGGTCCGTACGCGAACCTGCACAGGTACCTGCCTGAAAGTTCCTTTCTTTGCTTGCATCTGTGTTCCCTATTTTCTTATGTTGATTTCCTGTTACCTTTTTAGGAATGTCACTGAAATCCCTTTTATCTCTGCTTTTCAAGAGTTTGACTTTTTCAGTTAGTATTCTTGTTTGGTTAAGATTTGTAGCTGATGAATCATACGGAACTTATTTTCCCTTTTTTAATTTATTGTGCTTGGTTGGTTTAGATGGTGGTAGGAATCCTACATTCCAAGAGAAGTTTATATTCACCTTGATTGAAGGGCTGAGAGAGCTAAACATCGTAGTTTGGAACAGCAACACCTTAACTAATGACGATTTCATTGGCAGCGGAAAGTGAGTATTCTTCTTATCTCTTTTATGCAGTGATGATTCGTTATACTGATGCTCTGGGTCTGATGTTAATCTAATCTCATGGAAATTACTGAACTTAGGGTTCCGTTGCATAAAGTTCTGTCTGAGGGCTTTGACGATTGCACTTGGCCACTTCAAACTAAAACTGGCAGGTAATGTTAACGCAATTACTTTTGACTTTGACTTGGGATTGAATTCTTTGAATGCCAGTATTTCTTGAAGTTCCTGTGTTTAAATATACGCAAACAAGTTCAATCCTTGCATGTTTGTTCTTAATAGCCTTGTGCACATCTTCTGGCTATGAGGTATTGAAATGAAAGTCGTATTTATCCTGCTGTAATAGCTTATGTATTATTCACAAAGATGGTATTGAATTCTATTAACAAGAACAAAAGAAATGGTGAACTTATCCGTGGTTTTTGGATATGAGAGAGTGGCTTTTAGGCATTGCTAGAACATCATTTCTGTGGTTTTATGTTTACAGGTTTTGAATTTTCAAGGGCATTGCATTAATTATTTTTGTATTTGTGGTAATGTTGCCTAATGTCTATTATTTGTTAAGTGCATTGATTGAATGTTTGAGATTTCTTGGTTCCTCCTTTTTCATGCTCATAGCATGCTTTTGTCCATGTCCCTGCGTCAGAATTTTTTGCAAGGAGGGAAGGGTTTATGTTTATGAGTGATAGAAAGACAGACATGTATTATGTTACCATGAGTTGGATGACCTAAGTATCTTTTCAAGAGTGTTTTGCCCCGTTGCAGAGCTGCTGGAGAAGTGAGACTTATAATGCATTATGCTAATGCCAAGGCAAGTTATTTTGATGACCTGAAATTTTAGATATCCTATTATCTTATGTATCCAGGAAGATTTCTTGTTTGTTGCGGGCTTACAAATGTGCTTGTGCAGAAAGCTGCAACACCTTCAGCACCACATCCTCCTCAAGTCTCAACATACTCAGCACCGCCACCAGCATGCCCAACCGCTTATCCACCACCAGCATATCCAGCCGCTTATCCGCCACCAGCTACAGCCTACGGTAGCCCATCTCCTTATCCGTCATACCCAGTTAATCAAGCATATCCACCACCTGCATATCCCCCTCAACCAGCTGCTTACCCCCCTTCACCATATCCACCACCTTCAGCTTATCCTCCATCACCATATCCACCTCCTCCTCAAGGTACACCCTACTATCCTCCTGTTGAGTTCATGTTGCTTTGTGTACATCTGCTGTTAAATGCTGATATTCAATCTGAATTGTGGCTAACTCTAGCTTTCTTTTGTTTTAGGGCATTATCCTGGAAACTATCCCCCACCATATTAAGAAGAAACTCTTGCTCATCCAAGTGAAAAAGCATGTAGATTTAACTGTTATGTATAGATGATTAGAGTTCAAGTGCTTAGTTTCTCAGTTTGCTATCGAATGCCAATTATGAATAATTTCAAGTTTTTCATGAATTTTAAGCTCAATTGTTAATAAACTTTGTGCCTCATTTTGACAAGTATATTTTTTTGTTTGCAATACATTGTTTGCCCCTTTCATTTTATTTTTGTGCTTGCATCGATAATGTTGATTGTGACCGGGTATGGGCTCAATTAAGCTAAAGAATTGATAACAATGATCATAACAGGTAATACAGTGCAATCAAAGGTTAGACTATCCGAGACTTAGTTCAAGTTAGGCACGTTCTGGTAGCAATTCTTCAGTCTGCTTTTGTTTTCAGTTTCCCCTTGGTTACATACACTCTCCCTCTGTCATCAACTGTCTGTTTAGAATATTTGATCTTCTTAGTGTAAACAACAATCTTATAATACTTGGAAGTCAAGCTTGCTATGTTTTCAGGAATTTGTCATCGGACGCTACAAACAATGGCCAAAGCTCATAGCTACAAGGTTTTCTTAGATTAAAAGGGCCAACTCTTGAGCCTGGCGGAGGATCGTAAACTTTAAAGGGGCTCGTCCAAAGAAAATATATCTATGAAATAAAATAACTCAATGGTAAGGAAGATACACGTTGAATCATGAATAAGTGAACATACTAACAATGTTGCAAGCAGAGACACTGCTCATTGATAACAACTCAACTGGTGTTGCAAAGTTTCGGTTTCCAACTAATATGGCCCCCAAACATGTTCCTACAGCTATTTTTATCTAGTCTAAACCAACTTTCATGCTTCCTCCACCTAGTTCAGCAAGCTAGCAAGTATAGCTATGTAAGTCACTGTTTTGTTGCTCCTCCCCTTGTCATAGTGGAGTAGAATCAGTGGACACCATTGATCAGAAACTGCAGTGGCTCCTGCATATGATTTCTTGATTGTTTGCAATGTTGTTTAATATGCCATGATACGGTACATTACGTTTTTATCTACAGTTTATCTCTGTTCACATGTCTTATGCTATTTATTTTCAATACAAGAAGTCTATGTTCTGCTGCTGTGCTACATGAGAGAATCAGTTTCATTTCTATTCACTTTGCACACAGGCCGGAAGTGTTAAGTACAGCAACATCAACGTTAACACTCAGTGAAAGTTTCATTGAAACTTAATATCTGAAAGATTCAGTAATACACAATTTTAACATTAACTAGTGGAAAAGGTTAGAAGTGCTTGCTGGCAGAAGTTAATTTGGAGAAGGATACGATGCTAGTTGGCAATCTATCAATCTCCAACTTATTAATTGTTTCCAGTAGGACAATTGCTGCTTTGAAGGCCCACTGACTCTCACTTCACGGGCAACAACACATGAAACCAATCAATTGAGAAATGCCAAAATCATTAGTTCCGAAGGTAATAATGTACCTGTGGAAATCATGGGTTGCACTGGAAATAATGCCACATACATTCCATATACATATATCTATTCCAGCTTTAGTGGACAAGTCAAAGGTCTCCAGCTATCGACTGGTAACTTTTGATGGGAATTCATGTTTCTCCTTCAGGTCAAAGCCAATGTATACCTGAGGTTGGCTATAGTGGATAACAAACTATTTATCCTCTCTGTCTTCATAATCAAACACAATTTGGGATATAATTTACAAATAAAATTGTAGATAAAATTTAATAAATCAGGGCTACAGGCCTACAGCACGGTAATCTGAACATAGGATTTCGTGTGCTCGAAAGGTGCTTGAAGAAGAGGATCACTCCCAAACCTGTCACGTCAAAGTTGATTATGTACATCTCTAGAGACATTTGATTATATTTTTTATGTCGTGCACTTCCTTCCATTTGCCAAAAAGTCGACGAAGAACTAGTAAAAGTATGATTTGACATTAAACTTTATTTGTTACAGACATAATGACATAAACAAATGATCAAACCAAAGTCCTAACTGGAAATTTGATGAGAAATTGGCAAGTGGTAGACATTTTTTCCAAAAAGAAGAAATTTTGTGTTGTCCAATCAAATCTCATTAACAAAAAGTAGATAATAAAGTTTGTATCAACTACTCATTAATGTGACATTCCAACTAACTTGGGATATTTGAGATAGGGGCAAAGCTTGGATTGCTCCATCTCTTCATAATTAGAATATGCACGACGTCTTGTCTTATGGAATGAGTGTCTTAATTGATTCAATTATTTAATATGTAAAATTATTATGTAGATTGATAGAATTATTAATATAAAAGAAATTATGTAAAAATGAATTTCTTAATTAATAAAATTATTTAATATGTACGATAAGTAATTATGTAGATTGTAATCATCACTTTTTTATTCTTGTTTCCTCTCTCACCCCTAATTAGAGTCATTGATTCTTGATTATAGAAAACAATTAAAATGAACTAGAATTTCAAAAATAATTCATTTGCAAAATATTATTAATCATTTTTTGGATTTTTTTACAAACGCTAAAAAAGTTATTAAATTTCACATCTTAGTTATGCACTTGGTCAGATAACAATAATAATAACAACAATAATTCAGTACAAAAAATCTTGCTAAAACGTGAAATATGAGGAGGTTGAGTATTACATAGTCTTATCCTTAATTAATAAAGAAGTTATTTCCAAATAATCCACATGAAAGTAAATAAATAAATAAATAATATTTAATAAATAAAATATGAAAAAAGTATTATACTAAATAATACAACAAGGATAAATAAATAAATAAATAATGCTTAAAGGCAAAAATTCATTAAAAGTAGAGGAGAAACTCATTTTTGAAAAAGAAGTATAAAAACACCAAAAAATTAATGCTTTAGGAGAAGTGCTTCTATAAGAGGATGTAGTATCAATGGATGTTGGCAATTCCTAACATTTCGCAGGCCTGGATAAAGTAAAAAAAATCTCATAATTTGTCTATTTATGTTTTCATGAGTGTCAAGAGTGAATCTTCGTAAAGAGTAAAATGGGCAAAAAAATAGGCATGTCAAGATTGAGTCTTGAGCAGATGTCTTTCTTGCCCTTACCTAAGATCGAGCCTGAATGGATGAAAATACGTCGTCACAAACGGATGCAGAGGTTGAGATTCCAAAAACATAGAAAAATCTTATTCATATAAAAATGAAGTTTAGAATCATAATCAAATTTTCATTAAAGATGTATTTGCTTATACAACAACAGTAATTATTGAAAATGATGACTTTAATCTAAAAAGTCCCGAAAGTGATTTTACATAAATAAATCTTATTTATTTAGTTATGTTATAGTCATAATATAAAAATAAGATTTACTTAGACTTCAAAAGAGTAGTGAAGAATTGCTCGATTCAAGAATACCTTATTTTAATAAAGCTAATACATTAACATACATATAGCTAATTGTACTAGGCCACATACTGCTTGGAAACCGTACTTCATTAGAATCTATATTTTGTGACAATTTGGTCTTAACTCAAAAGAGTGAAAAGAGAGAAGTTGACCCCAAGAACAAATGTGCACACCAAACAAAGTTAATTGCAGAACAACATAAAGTCCAAGATGCTATCCAACAAAAGTTTGCAAACTTAAGACTAAACAAGATTAGGTGTGTTTTTTGGAAGCTACCTTGTGTCTGTGTTAGGAGAAGAAGAAGTTTTGGAAGTTTGTTGGTGTAAACATGCACAAGTCAAGAAACCCTTTTGTCGAGTAGGGTTTCTGCAATAAATTTGAACATGTGTTAGGTACCATAAACAAAACAAATAATAATTGGGTATTTAGTTTCCAAGAAATGGGCAACGGAGATGTGTTGTGATTGACTAACCGTGAAGTTTGGAAGTATCAATACCACAAATTCATAATGTGTCCATCTTGAGAAGAGAGTCCATTAACTAATGCTCCTTTTGAAACTTTTGTTACCTAACTTTGAGATGTACTCATGGATGCAAGTGCAAAGCACACAACAATGTAGAGAAACCTAAAACTTTAAACAATCTTTTATTTAGACATGACCATAGTTTCAATGAACATTGAAGAAAAAATCATTCTTATGCTCACACAGACTTTTGGTGCATATTTATTGTAAATAAAAACATCACAATTTGAATATGAGATTTTTTTTTGGTCGCAAAGACTTTAGTAACATATTTCGAACAACTTTCACTTTTTTGTGAAATCTACGAATAGGGTAAAAAAAAAAAAGAGACAAATTTAGTGTATAATATTCTCTATTTTGCGAAAATTAGAGGAAGAGCATAAATCTTTGTTTTGATTAATAAGATTAGTTATAATAGCAGTAACTCTAAAATAAAAATTGCATTATCCATGATGTGGGAAAAATCTTATTAAATGAAACTTTGTATTCCTTCCAACTATAATATATAATTTAATAAATTGCAGAAACAACATAATATCAAAGAAAAAAATATAGAAAATGAAGTGCCATCAATTTTGGAAGAAAAAAACAAGAAGAAAGTAGTTGAAATTAAATAAAGTAATGTCAGGAGTAGCAGAAGTCATGTCATAATATAGAATTGAAAGTACATCACTTAACTTTTGGGGAAATTCTTTCAGCTTTTTACTTGTTTCAACCAATAAAAAAGTTAACCGTAAAAAATTTTAATCCATTTTTTAAAAATTTATTAAAATAAATTAAAATTTTTAAATTATTTTTATAATTTTTTAAAAATTGATTAATTTATTAATTAATTGCTCTATTTTATTAATTAATAATTTTTTATAAACTAAAATAAATAAATTATTTATTTTATTTTATAAATCTTTTCACCCACTTAACATTAAAAAGCTTAAAATTTTATTTTTAAAATTGGTTTATTTTAATAATT
>JANITX010000211.1:69673570-69687179 GCA_027564395.1 Erythroxylum ulei | reverse complement strand
AACTAAATAATATGATAAATAATAATAATAATAATAATAATAATACTAGTAATAACAACAACAACAAGGGAAAAACTTAGCAAAATATTTAAGAGGTAATTACTACATATTTAAAATGTTAAGCTAACTATAAGAGAAATGTTAAAAAACCTATAAGAACAATAAGGATCTTTTTATGATAAATCATTTATATGTATCCTAATACGTCAAAGTTTTTTATTACTGGTTCATGTCCTCGATAAGTTTCAACAGTGTCATATCATTTTTTATTACCTCTCCCAATTCTTCTTAGTCCTTTCTTTTTTGCTCTTACAATCTCTAAGGACAATCTTCTCGTATCTTCTCACCAGAGCATCTGGGTGTCTACTCTTATCCAAACTATCTAAATCTTGTCTCTTTTAAATTTTTAATAATATCAGTCACCTTTAATTTATCTCTTACCATTATATTCCTTACCTTATCTTTTCCAGTAAGGTTGCACATCCAACGGAGAATCCTCTAATAAAACAAACACACGCAAGAGATACTTTTAATTCAAATAAAACGATAGGGCCTATTGAAACAACAACAATAGGAGCCTAAAAGCAAGAGGAACCTGTTATGCAATAGGACCTTGTTTAAGAAATAGAAGTCTGTTAAAAGACAGAAACTTGCTAAAGGATAAATCCAGTTAAGACAATTTAAAGCAAAAGGTTCCTATTATAATGAAAGAAACCTTTAGCAAGTTGAAAACAGAAGGAGCTTACTGTAACAGTGAAGGAGCTTCTTACTGAAATGAACACCCAGACAATATAATACGAAAATATAAAAGTTAAGAGAAGAGAGAGAAGGACACAGTCGATTTATACTAGTTCGACTTATAACCTAAGCCTACGTCTAGTCTTTAAGTATCCAACTTGAGTGTTTCACTAAAATCCCAAGTAGTAATTTGACGAGCCTCTTCAAGCTCATAAGTACATATTTTTTAAGGTCCTCCAACCTTCCAATCGAGTAGTATTTAGCTAACCTATATAAGCTCTCAACGAATGAAAAAGTAATTTGCTCCATATAAGCTTCAATGATCTCTCTTAAAAAGAATTGTCACTTTCTAAGGCACAAGAGATTTGATAATGATATGACTTTCAAGAGTATTGATGAATCTCAATAATTTGGATTTCTCTCTTCTTTCCTTCCATGCTTCTCTTTTTCGCAACTTTAGTGGTTCTAGCTTAAATAGGCATTTTCTTCAACTAGTCATTGTTTCATTTTCGTTCTGAATTTGAATTTGAATCTTTAATATTATCTCCTCTAGAATCTTACAATAATCAACTGTTAAGAGAAATCTGGAGCTGATAGATGTCCTTCATAAATACCAGGATCCTTTCAGATATTGTAAGATGAATAAGGTAAGTTCATAAAGAAAGATCCTTTAAGAAGGAAAATATTTATCCTATGATTTTATGTCCATTTAAAAGTTAGGTTGTTAATAATATAAGGAAATAAATTCAATTTGGATTTTTTATAAGGTCATCATCAAAACCATTAATAAGCCTAACAATTTGAGATAGATTGTCCTTCTAAAACTTCTTAAGGTGTTTGTCATGATCTATCACGTGCTATAAAAAAATGTGAAACCTTACTCTGATACCAAATGATAAAGCAAACATAAGCAAGAGATACTTTTAATTAGAATAAAACGACAGGGCTTGCCGAAGTTTAAAACAACAATAGGAGCCTACAAAGCAAGAGGAGTCTGTTATGGGATAGGACCTTGTTTAAGCAATAGGAGCTTGCTAAAGACTAGATCCAGTCATGACAAATTAAAACAGAAGGTGCCTATTAAATGAAAGGAACCTTTAGCCACTTGAAAATAGAAGAAGCCTATTATAACAGTGAAGGAGTCTCTTGTTGAAATGAACACACACAAAATATAATATGAAAATATAAAAGTTAAGAGAAGAGAGAGAAGGACGCAATCGATTTATACTGGTTCGACTTATAACCCAATTTTATGTCCAGTCCCCAAGATCCAACTTGAGTGTTTTACTAAAATCTCAAATAATAATTTGACGAGCCTCTTCAAGTTCACGAGTACATATTTTTCAAGGTTCTCTAATCTTCCAATGAGTACATATTTTTCAAAGTTCTCCTACCTTCACACGAATACATATTTTTCAAGGTTCTCCAACCTTCCAAATTAGTAGTATTTTTCTAGCCTCTAAATGAAGAAGTGATTTGTTCCATATTAGCTTCAATGATCTCTCTCAAAAAGAATTGTCACTTTATAAGGCACAAGAGATTTGATAATGATATAACTTTCAAGAGTATTGTCGTATCTCAATAATTTGGCTTTCTCTCTTCTTTCCTTCCATGCTTCTCTCTTTCGCAACTTTAGTGGCTCTTGCTTAAATAAACATTTTCTTTAACTAGTCTTTGCTTCATTTCCATTCTGAATTTGACTTTGAATCTTCAATACTATCTCTGCTATAATCTTACAATAATCAACTTAAGAGAAATTTGGAGCTGATAAATGTCCTTCATAAATACCAGGATCCTTTCGAATATTGTAAGATGAATAAGGCAAGTTTATAAAGAAAGATCCTCCAAGAAGGAAAACATTTATCCTATGATTTTATTTCCATTTAAGAATTAGACCCTTAATAATATAAGAAAATAAATTCAATTTGAATTTTTTATATGGTCATCATCAAAACCATTAATAAGCCTAACATCCTCACCTCCGTCATCATTATCTTATGATTATGCGCATGTTTAATAGGCTAACACTCTACCCCACAAAGCATGGCTAGCTTAATTGTTAAACGATAAAATTTACTTTTAAGCTTGAGTGATATCTTTTTATCACATAAAACTTCAAATGCACTTCTCTATTTAAGTCATAATAAACTAATAATATCTTTAAGAATCTCTTTATTGCTCTAGATGATCGATCATAGATACTTATAATACTTCTTTTATGGTATAACTTCTAAACCAACCTTTACCATCACATCGGTAGCCACTTTATGCGCCCGAAAAGTATATAATTTATAAATTATTAAATATTTTAAAAAATTAACTCACACTAGCTCAAAGCTTAAAATATGGCATGCATTTTTCATTTATATATATATAAAAGAGGGAAATTAGACAATCCCCTTACTATTTGTTTTGGACTAATCATAAAATTGGTTAAATCGGTATCTTATACTATTTCCATTCCTCTAATTCGAACTGTTATTTTTTTATATATAAATGAAAAATGCATGCCATATTTTAAGCTTTGAGGGAAATTAGACAAGCCCCTTACTATTTGTTTTTGACTAATCATATAATTGGTTAAATCGGTATCTTATATCATTTCCATTCCTCTAATTCGAACTATTAAGAGGACATTAAATAATATTATATGAAGAGAGAATAAAAAGATAATAGTATAATATTCCTACTTGCTTACCAACATTAATGAGTATCAACTAATGAATTTTATTGCCAAAGTACTTTTGACACCACACACATATATATAAGAAATAAAATCGAATCATATCATAATAAATACAATTTTCTGACCACTTTCGACAGAAACTATAGAACAATAGTAATTTTCTAATGATCAATATTACTTCAATAAAAATATATCTAAATTGAAAAAATTCTAAATTTATGATGTTCATGATCCATTTAAGAATATAACATATTCTTCATCACAGCAACACATAGAAGATTGGTTTTAGAACATTGAAAATAAACTATTTTATTTTTTCTTCAAATTTTTAATACAAAGCTAACCTTATCCTCTATTAATATGGGGGGTGAGTGAAAAATTAAGTAGATGTATATTTCATGATAATGTTGTTAGAAGTATATGGAATTAATATTGTATTAATATTTTCACAATATTAATTCCATATTCACAACCATTAATTGAATTGGCCAATGTATGTTTAATAATCATAATGAGATGATTAATAATTTACTAATTGTATTTGAGGCACATGGTGGTATCCTAATAACTATAGGTTGGCCCATTAAACCATAGTTTATCACATCTATAAAATGACACAATTAGCCTCATTCTACTCATTAGGGTAAAACATGTTATAAATATAACATATGGTGAAAATGTGTGCGTGTTTTCGTGGACATGTGCGGTGAAAGTTCAAGAAGAGTCTTCTATCATAAGTTCTCTCTCTTGCACAAGTTTGTTGAATGTTGATAGGTTGTGGTGTCTTAAATGAAGAAAATGAATCAAGATTCTATACCCAACATCAAATTTTGGCAATTAAGTTATGCTTATGTTGAATATTGATAGGTTGTTTCTCCGTTAAGTTTGCTAACGCCGCCTGCCATGTATCCAGAAACCATAAAAACGAAGGCAATGAGATTTAGGTCATTTTAAAAAACGGTGTCGTTTAATTATATGATTAAACGACGTTGTTTCATTAATCACCATTTGTTCTGTTAATTAGTGCTGATATATATAGAATTGAAAAAAGTTGAAAGTTTGAGCATTTTATTATCACTTTTTAAAATTTAGGCTATAATTGTAAAATTGAACAAAGTTTAAGATTTTTTTATAATTAACCTTAAAAATTATACAATTTAATAAAGATGCCAAAATTAAGTTGAAAGCACCTTAGGATTCAAAATGTTATTATATGCTTCTTATTTCTATAAAAGGCAAAATGATTAATTGGCTTTAAATATTTTGTAATCACATTGATTATTGTAATTTATTGTTAAGAAAAAAGGATCTTCTCAATACACAAAGTTTCTAGTTTTGCGATGATTGGAAAAAGGTCATTAATTATACGCAACTTTTTATTTATATTTTACAAAAGAGTAATCTTACTAATTCCTCCAAAGCTAGCCTTCAACCAATGTAATTTATTATTTGAAAAATGACGAGTCTTTGAAGTTTTTGGCTTGGTTGGGAGTGAAAGGGTGTATGGAAGGTAAAGAACTTTCTTGACGAGGTTAATTTATTTTTGGATGGTTGAGGAGAGAAATCCTATTTCACCTTTAACTTTTGCTTAAATGGACTAATGCGATATAAAGGCAATGATTTAAATAGATTTGCTTAGAGTGCCATCAATAATGGATTTGAAGGCGAAAGATCTGGCATGATAGATTGTGATTGCTACGAGGAAAAGACTGGTGGAACTTCAAAAAGATTGGGTGACGTGTAGGTTTGTTGAGTTTGTTCATCCGGATATCGTTGAAGTGACTTGGTTGTGTAAATATTGCAAGAGATTCACACGTGTGTTTTAGCTTGCTTGATCCATTTAAACTTGAAAAACATGGGGTGGGTTTTCGGTTTTCCTACAGACAAACGATATAAACTACATTGCCGTGAGGGGATTTTGTATTATGCTGCATTGTAGGAAACATTGTTGGATAGCCACTCTAGACCTTCATAGAGTCCTTGTCCAGATATGGCTGATGAACCTTGGATGTACCTGCAAAAGAGAGTTCACAATATTTAGCCCTCTTCCCACGTTACTTGAAAGGAGACAATCTCTGAACTCTCAACAATGCTTGGTAAATTAGAGTTTTCAAGCATCAGACTCTTGCATACCAGCAACGGTGTCGAAGAGCATGCAGCCCAAGTTTATCAGCAACCTGGGACACGGACATGGCACTTTCAAGGTCCTGCTTGTTGGCAAACACAAGTACTGTTGCATCCCTCAATTCACTCTACAAGTAAGGTTGATCATCTTAGTATAAGAGTGATTTTTCAAAGTTCAGTAATCGAATCCTATGCCTCCAAGAAAAGGGTTTGTGCTTCTATCAATGCTAAGAAAGCAAGAACTTTATTCCAACAGAGCTCACGTACATCGCTTAGAATCCGATGCAGTTCATTGCGGGCTTCTGATATTCTTTCTCTATCATTACTGTCCACCACAAAAACGATCCCTGCTGCGTTTTGAAAGTAATGTTTCCACAAAGGACGAATCTGTAATCCAACAAGTTGAAAGCTTTTCTCATCAATAACTTTTCTCTACATATACAATTGCTTGAAAAAGAAAAGGCATGCCTTTTATCTCCATTTCCCATTTATAAGCTCCAGGAAGGTTTACCTTTTTCACATTTCCTTCGGAAACAATACATTTTCGTCAGGAATCATGTTAACCTATCTCTAGGATCAGTTTGTACCTTGTGTTGTCCTCCGATATCCCAAACACTGAAACTCACGTTCTTGTATTCCACTGTCTCCACGTTGAAGCCTGCCATAAGAAATCAATTACAGGACGAGTTTAAGCTTTCAGCAGTGTAAACCAAGAAGATAGATGTTTGAATCTTTCTCACTATCTGCAGAAGATAGAGGTCTTGATGGAGATGGACTTTCATCAAGAAAGAGGTTTTGTAGGTTAAATACCAATCGTTGAAAGGCTAGTAACAACTTCTCCAAGCTTTAACTTGTACAAAATGGTTGTCTTCCCGGATGCATCAAGTCCCACCATTAGAATCCTGACTTTAGTCTTGGGAAGAAACCTCTTTGCAATTCTGGATATGGTTTTACTCATTACACCATTAATCAAACCCATAATGCAAACTGGTGAAGAAAACAGAGGAAATTTGCAAGGAGAGAGATGAACCCTCACAGGCAACGAAGAGATCCTATGTCGAGAGAAGAAGCTTAAAAGAAAAACTGATCATTATCAACATAAAGAACAGAATTTTATGAAGATAAGGCACAAAAAACAGAATCTTTCTGCTCTATGGTACCTAGCAGACGAGCATTTCTGCATGGAGACGGCAGAGAATAGATTCTATAATAGCAATGGACGGAGATTATTTGTCTTGCTCTGAAATTTCTATCTGAAGTTGTTGCCATCTATCGAAGAAAGCATTCATATCCCCTTGGTGGGGTTGAATGAAATATGTTTGATTGGGTGGAAGTTGGAACATCAGGAAAAGAATATATAGGACTTTACTTAAGAGTTGACTTGAAGAAGATCTCCAATAAGTACTCGTTATAATGTTTTCATCCATGATGGTCCTGATAAGACAATTATGAAATTGTGCAAGTCACCAGTGCCCCGATGGAGATGATCGAATCCATTCTGAAGCTTAGTCAGAACGAATGAAGGGCATTCACAGTATGACTTGAACAGCAAAACCCCATGGCCAAAAGTCAAAGAAAAGCTTCACATAGATTCAAATTTCCATCGCGTTTACATGCTTGAGGTACTGTTTATATTGACATCAAAGATGGCATTGGGATTATAAAAAAAAGTGAATACTAAATCACAAACATTACAACCATCAAAACAGAATCACAAGTCAGCTCTTAGAGGCCGATTGGAAGATAAATACAGCTGTTAGAACGCCCACTAGTCCTGTCACTGCCAATGCCACAGTGGGCAAGGGGCTGGTGAGACCAAAATTCTGCAACAACAAAAGGAGAATCGATTTGAGGATAGTGCTTACCATTGGATACTAATAGGATATGTGCAAGAAAAGGGTTAGGATCAGAGGTAAAAGGACAAAAAATGGTACATTCATAGACCAATAAAAGAAGAAAAACTAAAGTGAGACAAACTTTGAGTGACGATTCCAAGGCCCCAGAAAATGTTTCACTGGGTTCCTATAATATTATAACAATAACAATCACATTGATCTTCATTTCAATGTTTCGATTTAATCAAGTATTTTCATCAATTTTTATTAACAGAACATCAAGTAACACACTCAAAGTAAGTCATTTTTGTATTTGGGTCCATCTAGACACAACTAAAAAGACATGTTCATATACGATTTAAGTGTCTTACTTCAGATTGACTTAAATAATTGAGTGAGTGGAAACATTAAAATAAAAGACTGCAACCGAAACCTTTTATGTTGAACTTAAATAGGAAAAAACTTAAAATTAGAGGACAAAAGATATAGTTATTCCAATGCATGTCTATTGCCTTTGCATATGCATTTTATTAGTGGTTAGTATCAAGCCAAGCTCTGATGTTTTCTGTCAAACTTCCAAGATGAATCTGGGAATACAACAACGAATTAATCATATGGGAAATAGCATCAACCCACATAACCGTGAGTGACCAAAACTACCAAACAGATAAGTTTGGAATTGAATGCAGTGATTGCTAAAACCAGACATAGAAACTCCAGTAAAACACACCATACCTCCAGAAGGCCCTTGCCAGTTGCTATTTCAACAGTAATAGCTACAGCAAAGCCAACCATAGCAAACCGTCCTAGCCAAACATCCAAACTGTTGCTCTTCTGGGTACTCTGCTCGCATCTTATAGAGACTAATGTACTGCTTGCGTACTTCCTCTGATAAGAAGTTCTTGATATCACTGCAAATAATAGCAAGCATTAGCTCTCAAGTGTTAACTTGTAACAAACTTCAAAACACACGGACATTAACAATAGTCCTCCAGGTTAAATAACACCGGGGATGAAAAACAAAAGAATATCAGGAAACTCATATGCAAGATTGCAAGTGTTCAAAGATTTCTTCCTTCCTTCATAAACTTCTTAGACTCTATAAGCCAGCATATAGGACACGGGGGATAAAGCTACATTTCATCTAGTAACCATTAGAGTACCCAAGCTTAGGCCTTCTACACTTGATTGCAAGTGGGTCACAGAGAATTTCTTGGTTTCTTAAGCACTCGTTGGCATCACAGTGCTTGTGCTGGATTGCATCCAAGAAATAGCAATCTTTACCCATAATTGCAACTTCAAGATAGGGCCTCAGAGGGGTAAAAAAGAGTATTAGTTTGACCTTCTACACATTCAATAATGTCAAGAATTATTCAACCTAAAACTTTGAGCTACTGGGCGAGGTCTATAAAAATTGTATCCCGACTTTACACATACCATTCCTCCCAAGCATAGACAGATACAGAGCGAACATCAGAGGCATTAAACAAGTAGATATTCTTACAAAGCGGACAACCAGAAGCAAAGGTTGTTCCTTTCCGGGCTAAACGCGAAGTGGGCAACCGAGAAATGGAGCAATTCCTTGCTGGGCTAATGGAACAAACATCTGAAACAGGATATAGACAATCAAGGGAAAAGAATACAAATTTACAGAAACTAACATACAGAGAGAGATAGAGAGATACCGCGAGTGGAGAGGAAAAGAGAACCAGAGACTTGAGCTACGGCCATTCTGTTGTTGCTGTAAACGAGAGGGCAAAAGACTGCAAGGCACCGCAGCATTTAAACGTAATCCATTATCCAAAAGTGGTAGAGCTCTGAAAGATGACGAGGAGACATGTGAGAGGCACAAAATGACACGTTGGTCTTTCTGTTCTGGATGGACCCCCGGTTCTTTTCGGTGTACGAAAACAAAACCAACGTCCTACTTGTGTTAAAACTCTCTCGAAACTCATTTCGAAACGTTTGATCACACAAAACCATGCCTTTGAGACCACCTACAAATGCTGTTTGATCCTGTACAATTTGGGTTGGAGCACCTAGTTATTCAAAAAATATAACAGATGATCTGTGCAATTTAGCTCGCTCCTCGCTCTCCTCAAATCCTCTGCCCAACAACTCAGCACCAACCCTATCCATTGCATCTTAGCTTTTCATTTATGTTATGTGCTATAAATGAAAAGCTAAGATACAATGGGACAGGGCACATAAATAGAAAGCTAAGATACAATAAGATAGAGTTGGTATTGAGTCGTTGGGCCGAGGATCAGCCCCCCTCCTCGCTATGCTTACTTTATCCGGCGAGCGAGTAAAAGTACAATTTTGACTCTAGATTGAGCATAAGTCCCGACCAAAAGCTTTTGTTTTTCGCAGTTTTATCTTAAAAAACCCTAGCTTTACTGACTTCATAATTCACTTAAACATTATTTTGACTTAATGGCCCTGATTCCAGTATCCATGACAAAATGTTTTTCATTCTCTAATGTCCAGGTGAGTGGCATATATACTCCATATCCATGGTAAAGTCATCTGCTACGATTACTTGCTGTTCATGACGAGAGGCCTAGGCACATGGAAGTTGAACAAAAGCTTTATCCAAAACCAATTGCCCATATTAAAAGGCAGATTCTCAAACAACGAGCTAAAATGACAATTGAACTACAGACAATAAAACCTGAAGAAAGTACATAATCTTGAAGCTGAATTATTTCTTTTCACCTCCAAAGCTACCAGAAACAACCAAAAATGGCAGTTGATATTGAACTGTGATTCCCACCCAAAAATGACAAATTATAGAATAAAAGGCAAACAGAACCCAATGACCAAGGCCGCCATTACAACTTGAGGAAAATAAACTCTTCAATGGCTGGGATGGCACCAATCTTTTTCAAACTCTCCTTGCTAGGCGGTTCATCAACTCCAATTGCCATGACAGCTTGCTTTCGTGGGGCTATCCTTCCAACGCTCATGAAGCTGACATTCACATTCTCTTCTGCCAAAATGCTCCCCACCTTGCCTATCATACCTGGCTGATCAACCTGTCTGCAGAGTATGATGCTACCTTCCAAGCTCACATCCACCTCAAAAGATCCAACCTTGGTCAAGTGGGGAATACCATCCTTCACACGTCCCTCAACTTTTATCTCACCTGTCTCCGATATGGCACTAGCAAACTTGGATTCAACATTGGCAATCTGGACCTGGATAAACTCGAGTGCATTCTCTGGAGAACCATCTAGAGTGATACGTTCTTCAGTTATCCGCACGCCTCTCTGTTTGGCAGTGAAGTCAGCATTAACCAAGTTCACGAAAACACTGGATATGGGCTCAATCAGCCCCTTGGTGATCATGGCACGAAGCACCCTGGTGTCAAGGTCATCAGGAGCTCTGGCAGAAGCATAAGTTACTTTAACAGATTTCACACCACTACCGCCAGCTACCAGCTGGACAGCAAGTCTCCCAAGTTTCTCAGCAAGAACAACAAATGGTTTCAATTCTGTCAGAACCTGAGATGGAGAAATAACAACACCAACAACAAAAGCATTAAAATCCTCAATAATCTATAACAAAACCAAACCTCCTTAACAAGGTCAAAAACAATAACAGAAAGGTGATATACCTCAGCAGGAACCATAGGTGCATTGACTGCAGTTGCAGCAAGCTCTCCTCTTAAGGCCCCAACAACAGCTTCAGCTATTTCTATAGCCACACCTTCCTGCATACAAAACCCAAATGCCATAACATACCATGACTTGCACGACTGAGCAATATTTGAAGATTGACCCACGATCAAATGGTTAACAAACCTGAGCTTCCACTGTGCTAGCACCGAGATGAGGAGTTGCCGTAACATTCTCATGCTGCACCAATTTGCTGTCCTTCTCTGGAGGCTCCTGTGTGAAAACGTCAAGAGCTGCCTGAGCAACAATTCCAGCATCCAATGCCCTAACCAAAGCATCTTCATCAATCACCCCTCCACGAGCAACATTGACAATTCGAACTCCTTTCTTCATCTTAGCAAAAGTTTCATCATTGAGAATTTTTGATGTTGCTGGAGTAAGTGGCATGTGCAAGGAGATAAAATCAGCCGTTGATATGGCTTCATCAAAGCCCACAAGTTCAACACCAATGGCACGAGCTCGGTCAGCAGCAGCGTATGGATCGTGTGCAATCACATGCATGCCAAGTCCCTTCGCTCGTCTGGCAACTTCAGATCCAACCTTTCCAAAGCCCATCACAGCAAGTGTTTTCCCAACAAGTGAGACACCTACATATTTGTTCCTTTGCCATTTTCCTGGATCACTCAAAAATAGAATGCTATTAAGCCAATTTCTTCCATAAACTCTACTTTGACATAACAGAAAATTGTAGTAGTATAAATAATATGGAAAAGGGTGCACTTGAATCTAGATCAACCTAATAACATTAGCTGCCATAAATGGTGAGCAAATTGCAGTAACTATAACGGCACAATATTCAGAAGCATTTTAACAGAGTATCCGATGAGATCACGAGAACTAAGCTGCTAAGTTTCCCAACTGGCCACAACTTAATACTTTGGACCAACTGAGAACCCGTAAGATTTCGAGAAATTGTCGAAATATTTCCTGTACAATATCAATTTGGACGTCCCCTGAATATCAGCATCGTAAAGGAACTAAGTCGTACATGCCTTCCCATACCCTTTTACTTAGATATTACACATGAAATTCCAAGTCGTCGTGAGTCACTCTGTCTTCACATAAAAAAAAAGCACCCGCAAGAAAACAGTTTAAGATGAGACAACCAAGAGCATATGTACATGTCTTTTAAGCTCAGAAACATGCTTTGACCTGATCCACAAAATTTTTATGGAAAATTTCCAATCAATTTACGTTTCAAATCCTAGCTTCCAAATACACTGCAACTTACGTCCGGGTATGGAATTGAATTCTTCTTTAAATTTTTAACTTTTTTCCAACTCTTCAACAATTGCCCACCTCAGATCCAACAGTATTTCCTAAAACAACGATCACAAAAAACAGAACCATGCAACAAAACGCATTCAAGAGAACCAAAAACATGCAATAACTCGCACTTTAACCCCGAAAAAAAAAAACCAAAGTAAACACCCCACTAACCAGCCTTAACAGATGCATCGGCTTGAGCAATATTCCTTGCCATGGCCGCAAGAAGTGCGATCCCATGCTCCGCCGCCGCAACGGTATTTGCAGTCGGCGCGTTCACCACCAAGCATCCATGCTCCGTCGCCGCGGCCAGATCCACGTTATCGATCCCAACACCAGCTCTACCAACAACCTTCAACCTGCCACCAGCCGATTCAAAGACCTCGCGGCTCACTTTGGTCCCACTCCGCACGATCAGAGCGTCACAAAGCGAGATCTTTGTGCACAGCTCCTCCGGACTAAGGTTATATGAACAGTCCACGTTAGCAAACTCCTTAAGCAGCTCAAGCCCAGCTGCTCCGAGCTTCTCGGCAACGAGGACGGTGGGTTTTGCGTCGAGAGAAGCGGCTAGGACAATGAAGCGAGGCCTCCGGCGAGTGTTGCGGGGAGTCACGGAGAAAGCTGAGAACTTGGTGGCTGACAAAGAAAGGGACGAAAGTCTGTTATTGAGAGATGGAGTTCGAAGGTTGGTGGCGGCGCCTGTTGTGGCCATATCAGCGTTGGACGGTGGACTGTAGAGCGAAAATGTAAGCTTTTGCTAGTGTGCGTATACCTGTGATTTGGTTTCGGCTTTATATTTTGGGTTTGGGGTTTGGTGAGGGTTTTAGATGGAAAGGAGCTGTCTCACGAGCGTTACGATACGTGAGAGTGGGAAATTGGAGTTGCCCGTTCTTTATGATAATATGTGATTAAAATGGTTACGTTTTTTAAAATTTTTTAATAATTTTTTATAATTATAATTTATGGATTAAATTACAATTTAATTAATTCATATTAAGTTTAAGATTTGAGTTAATATAATATATTAATAATATCTAGTTCATTAATGTATAATATTTATATCTAAGGATGTGGTTTTCCAAAATTGGAGTTTTTATTAGATACATACTATTAAAAGAATTTTTTCCTCATTGGGCAGGTACATGAATCTTAAGAAAACCTCGTTAATCGCAAACAAGTAAATTGGAACAACAAAACATAAAAAACCTTATTAATCGCAAACAAGTAAATTGGAACAACATAACATTAAGAGAAAGTTATGTTAAAGATGTAAAATTAAA
>JANITX010000211.1:69608178-69640655 GCA_027564395.1 Erythroxylum ulei | reverse complement strand
TGTATTATTGAGGTGTAAACCTAAGTTCAAATTAGACATATATGAGTTTTGAAGTATGAATGATCATGAGATGTGAACATGACATATAATACAAATGACATATATATCATTGGGCATGCATTGAACATGACATATATATGTGCACAAATGAATAAGTATTTGATTGATCAACTTTGTAATGTGAATTATGTGTAAATTGTATGATTTTAGATGCTCAAGTCAAATGACATTCAGACATTGCCAGACTATTCAGTCAATAGAATAAATTGGAGTGTACTGTGAATCAACTTAGATGATCTTCCTAGGATTGATTTATTCTATTTAACTTCCAAGTATTGAACTATTTGTGATTTGTATGTGAATTCTGAACTTTAATGGTCAGAGGAATTTGATATTCGGAAACGTATTGGAAGTGTTATGTTTGCATCTGAATTATGAATGATATCTGTATACTCAAAGAAAGTTGAATGTCAGACTTAGTTCCGATGAATATGAGATTCTGTCTGTGCATTATAAGTGAATACTATACATGGCATATTATGTTATTTGATGCATTTCATAAAATACATGTTCAGATAAAGGCGATGTGATCAGAGTAGCCAGTCTGAAAGAGCTTTAAGCTCAGAATTCTACACGTAGAGCTTTGCTCCATGATTTCTGTATCTAACTGAGCCCAATGGGCCAGTATCTGTATCTATATCTGAAAGGCGCTTAGTCACAACAAATAATAACGAATCTGGAGTCTCGTATGCATCTGCATTTGCATATTTATAATTATGAAATCTTTTCTGAAATTGTGATGATAAAGTGATATGCTATGATAATGTGATTGATTGGGTTATACATGTTCTGAAAGAATATATGTGATATTTGTGTATTTGACCTGAGTGAGATCATCAATGATGGTTCACCCATTGAATTCGTAAAACTCATCAAAGAACATGACTTTTCATGTACAAGATAGGAGACTTAGTTCCTAAGATTTTCTAGAGGAACATTTTGGATTAAGAAATGGCTTAAAAGTCTGTCAACTGACATAAGAGGAATTATAGTTTGTATTTTGTAGTTTCTTTGTCATATAAAATTTTTGTATAAGGGACTGTAAACTTTCTCATGTTTGGTAATGTAATTACTTGTTTCAATGACTATAATGTAAACTTTTGTCAATGAATGAAATGTAGTGTTGAGGTTTTAAGTATTGTATATTCTTTATGATGTCATTTAAGAGATTATGTGTGCTCTAACATACCATTGCCATATGATATGTCCTTTGGATGTTCGGGTATATACTCTATAGTAGTGGGATATTACAACCATTCTTTAGGGATTTTCCTAAACAGGTTGAAGGAAGAAATTCAAGTGCAGATCCGAAATCGCGATGCTATAAACATTTGGTCAGTAATAGAATTAGCCTTGGAACTTGAGAGAGAATTGTATTTTATTCATGGGTCCACTCACTATGGCTTGCATCAATCTCAAGCACGATATTCTACCAGATTTGGGTTAAATTCCAGCCCACCACTATTTTTAACAGGATAACCAGCTTATACAAGTTCGGGCCTGTGTGGGACTCAACCCAACACAAACTGCCTAACTCAAGTGGGAAGTGTTGTATCTTCAACCAGTAAACCCGACGACAACCACACACATTACTTCCACCTTTGGGTCACAAAATCAACCGCCACAACCATCTTCTCAGACATCCAAACGTCCTAATGATAAGTAAGAGTTATGTTCTAAAGGTTTATGTTTTAAATGTTGTCAACCCTATCACCTTTTACGTGTCTGCTCCAACAAGTCAATACGTGTTATTTTTGTTACGGTCGATGATGTAGATGCAGATGAGCTCGCTCTTGTATAAGAGGAGGCTCCTTCTTCGAACATCGACCAATATAGATGATGGGGAAGAGATGACGCAACCATAATTACAAATATTGGATTTGAGTTTATCGGCATGGCAGGGTTGGATTCTCCTGAAACTTTTAAATTACTGGGTTCAATTGTAGGGTATCCTGTTCGCATTTTGATCGATAACGGCGCTAGACACAATTTTATCTCTAGTTTATATGCAAGAAAATTACAGCTCGAGATTTATGATGATTCGTGTTTTTGTGTTCATTTGGGTGATGATTGCCGGATCTTATCGTGAGATCTGTGTTCATAACTCTCAATTAATATTGCTGATATGGAATTTATATCTGATTGTTATGTATTTCAGTTGGGTGATATTGACATCATTCTGGGCATAGCTTGACTTAAGACCTTAGGTGATATACACGTTAAGTATAACACTTTAACTATGCATTTTGACTATAATAGACGAACTGCTTATTTATGTGGGAATTCTTCATTAATTAAATCCCCTATTTCAATTCATAGATTGGTGAAACTGAGTAACATTGAGTATTATGTCTTTTATGGGAATTGGAAGGGAAAACCTGTTTGGGAGAAATGTTGATAGCTTCTCAATCACAAGAGCTTTCAGGGCTACTTTCAGAATTTAATTGTGTATTTACTGACAAACTACCCTTGCCACCGACTCGTGTTATGACTCACAAAATGCAATTGCCAGGACCTGTGGTGGTTAGGCCTTACCATTACGCGCACATTCAAAAGGATGAAATTGAATGATTGGTGGATGATATGCTCTCTGCTGGAATTATAGAGCCAAGTTCCAGCCCTTATTCTAGCCTGTCTCTTCTTATGAAGAAGAAAGATGGTAGCAAGAGATTTTGCGTAGATTACCAAGCACTTAACAAGGTTACTATACCTGATAAATACCATATTCCGATGATCCAAGAATTATTGGATGAACTACATAATGCATGTTATTTCTCAAAGATTGATTTGAAGTCGAGGTACCACCAAACTCGGGTTGCGGTGGCTGACGTGCCAAAAACTGCATTTTGAACTCATTCTGGGCATTATGAATTCCTTGTATGCATTTTGGCTTAACTAATGCTTCGACAACTTTTCATGCCACCATGAATGACATATTTTGTCCTTATTTACGTAAATTTATTCTGGTATTTTTTGACGATATCCTTGTTTATAGTCGAACATGGGAGGAACACATGGAGCACTGTTAATTGCTTTTACTGTGTTGCATCAAAATTCTTTTGTGGCAAACCAAAAGAAATGTATCTTCGGGAAAAGCTCAATCAAGTATCTTGTCCATGTGTTGTCCGTTAATGGCGTGGCTATGGATTCATCAAAGATCTCCTCTATTTTACGATGGCTTAAAGCAGCGAGTGTGAAGGACGTTCAGAGATTTTTGGGTCTCACTGGATATTATCGTCATTTTATTCGAGACAATGGCTGAATTGCTTCTCCTTTGACTCAATTGCTGCGAAAAGAAAAAGATGATCAATTTTAGTGGAATGGTGAGACTCAAAAGGCTTTTGAGGAATTACAAACAACTGTAACAATAGCCCATGTTCTTGCCATGCCTGATTTTTCTAAATAGTTCATTATTGAATGTGATGCATTGGGAAGTGGGATCGGAGTGGTGTTAATGCAAGACTCACGACTTGTTGCTTTTTTTAGCAAGTCTTTGGCATATAAAACACTATCAAAATTAGCATATGAACGTGAGATGATGGCTTTGGCATTATCAATACAGCATTGGTGTCCGTATTTATTGGGTCGTAGATTCTTGGCGAGGACAAATCATAGTAGCCTTCAATATTTGCTACAACAACAAATCATAACCCTTGCATAACAAAATTGGTTGGCTAAATTAATGGGTTATGATTTTGATGTGATTTACAAGCCTAGTATTACAAATAAAGTTGTTGATGCTCTTTCCCGAAAAGGATAAAATCTGGAATTATCTGCCATTAGCAAACGTCAATAGGTTGATCTTGACGAACTCACTAAAGAGGTGGAAATTGATGTCTTTTTGGGGCCCATTATGCAGGCACTCAAATCAAGACATCTTACTAATCTCTCTTTCTTTATGATACAAGGTAGATTATACTATAAAGGGAGACTTGCAGTAGTTGCTTCTTCAACTTGGGTTCATCGTTTATTAATGGAGTTTCATGTCACACCGATGGGAGGTCATTCGGGGGCCTTTAAAACGTATCGTAAAGTCTCTACAAGCTTTTATTAATGAGGAATGTTCCAAACTGTCAAGAAATTTGTTGCTGAATACCTCATGTGTCAAAAGAAAAAAATGAGACCATAAATCCAGCAGGTTTATTACAACCATTGCTGCTTCTGAATGCCATTTTGAAGGACATCTCAATGGATTTTATAACTGAACTTCCTAAATCTCATGGCATCAATAACATTTTCGTTGTGGTTGATTGTCTACCCAAATATGCTCATTTTATAGCTATTAAACACCCAATTACAGCTGCCAAACTTGTTGAATTTTTTGCAAAACAGGTGGTACGATTTCATAGGATTCCTAAGTCTATCGTATCGGATAAAGATCTTTTATTTGTTTCTATTTTTTAGAACGAGTATTTTAGACTACAAGGGTAAATATTACGTATGTCTTCTGCTTACCATCCTGAAACTGATGACCAAACTGAGGTTTTGAATAGGAGTCATGAGACTTACCTTCTGTGTTTTGCTTGCAAGCAACCTAAATAATAGGCATGCTGGTTAATTTGGGCGGAATATTAGTATAATACTATCTTCCAAATATCAGCTAGTTGTACGCCTTTTAAAGTGGTGTATGGTCATAAGCCTCTTACTATTCACCATTTCCTTCCCGGAGAATCCAAGGTAGAAGTTGTTAATGCTTCCTTACATGATCGTGCGGCTTTGCTTCGTGAATTAAAGGAACATTTGTATTAGTCACAACAAAGAATTCAACTTTCAGCTAATAAACATCGAAAGGAGATATCTTTTGAGGTGGGAGATAAGGTATTTTTAAAGTTACGAGCTTATTGCCAACAATCCATCATGATCAGAAGATATCCTAAACTAGCAACTCGTTATTATGGTCCATTTTTGATTATTCAACAAGTGGGATAAGTTGCTTATAAACTGAAACTTCCGGAGGGTTCTTGAATACATCCCGTATTCCATGTTTCCTTGCTTAACAAGGTAGTAGGAGTTCATCCGGTAATTACTGAGTTGCCTTCTGATCTTGTTACTAGAGAAAATGAAATGGTGGAACTTGATTCTATCTTAGGAACATGAATTGAAGATGGTTTCTACCAGCTATTGGTGTAGTGGAAAGGCAAATCATAAGAAGAGACAATCTGGATCGACAGAGACAAATTTTGTGAATAGTTTCCGAATTACAGTCTTGAGGACAAGACTAATTCTAAGGAGGGTGGTATTGTTACAAAATTAGCAGCAGAGAAGGTAAATCAAAATCCTTATTACTAATGGTTAATCTATACCAGGAGAAGCAAGCGAGAAATACCAGTTGAGTTTAATCAGAGTGTTGAGATGGACCTATAAGTGGATCTCAAGTAGTTACGTGATGGATGATTAACTATGAAGAAAATGTCAGAGTTTGTTACGATATTTGTTTTTTTTTAGAATGATCATGTAGGAGGAAGATATATATGTAATAATTGTTTGTAATTTGGGACATCAATTTTGTATGAATGGTTTTACTTTTGTTAGCTGGAAAAGAACATAACATTGTATTTTTCAGATTTTGGGGTTGTTTTGCTTTAGCATTAAGAGTAGTAATTGAGAAACAATGATTCATTAACAATCAGAGTTTTCTTTACATTTTTTTTGTCATTCAATTCCTTCTTTGTCCTTCTTTTTTTTATAAGAACAAAAATTTTTATCTCTGTCATTCGAAAACAGAAGACAAAAATTTAGAAACAGCAACCAAATATAAAAGAGGGATATAATTTTTTTGTTTTATCTTCTATCTTCCCTAACAAAAATAGCAACCCGACATTACGTATCAGACCTGCCTACCAAATCATTCTACAGATTCTGGCATTAAATTTCAGAACTGGGTGAGGAGTATCATTGGACATGTAATAACTTCTTCAATGGAAGTCCTATCTTATTATACAGACTATGCTGGGTCGAGACTCGAGAGTGAAGCAGTACTGTCCTACCCTTCTGAGATGCAATCAATTAAGACATAAAAACATGTGCTGTGCCTAGGAAAAGCAAACCTGGCCTTGATTCTAGTCTGGGAAATCACAACCAAAACGAAACATCCTGGATAGTTCCCTACCACGTGTGTACCATGTTTTTCCAATACTCATTTGTTTACTGTCACACTTTTCAAACATTTTCATACTGCTCCTCTACCTAATTAACACACAATGTTTTGCATATTTTATGCAGATATGGGTGGTTGTGTGTATCCTGTCTCCTGTTCGGGAAACTTGATTCTGGCAAAGCTTAGAATGGTCACCAGTGAATCGTTAGTGTTTAACTACGAAATGAAATTAATAATTGCAACTTGGTATATATTATTTTATTTTGTATTCATTTTGCAAATATCAACAGTTTGTCTAGCTCAGATTCTTTCCCAACCATTTGTAATGAATGAGAATACATGTGAAGTTGCCTAGGGAAAGCAATGTCAGATTCCATCGTTGCAGGTTTAAAAGATCACTTAGTGTTTATAATGAAACATCCTCGATTATTCCTTAACATGTGCGTATTGGTCGTAAGATAATCTTCTTAATTATGTCACACTCCATTGAGTATCTGCAATCGCCTGCATCAGATGGTATATAGGAATGCATATGCTCTTTTATATATATATATATATAATTAATGAAAAGAAAGATGGTATATACACCATAAATAACGTGATGAAAAATATATGTTGAGCTTTTAACTATATGAAAAATAATAAATAAAAAATTTTAAACTAAGAATTACTCTCATATGTTGAGCTCATTTTGAATTACTCAAGAAACCAATTTTTTTTAAAGAGCAAAATAATTAAAATTCTCCATAAAAATAATAATTCTAAATTCAAATATTAATTTTTGATATAAAATATCGATATCTTATTATTATTATTATTAATGATTAAAAAATTCAACCAATCCGGTCAGTTCAAGTGCAAAAATCTTGAACCTTTTAATTTTTTCTTTTGATGTTCAAACTTTCTAGTTCTATTTACTTTAATAACTCTTGTTGTTAAAACCGATCAGTTTATTAATTAATCAATTAATTTTTTAAATTAATAAATTCTTGTAAACTAAAATAAATAAATTAATTTTTAATTAATAATTTTTAAATTAAACTTCAATTTTTGGAAAAAAACAATTTATTCTAATCATATTTTAAATTATTTAATTTTATGACAACATAATACTGGTTAAATTTTAAATATGATACCTTTTAATAACATTCATCGGTGTAATTGAATTTGGATCCATGAAATTTGTAATTTGAACTTTTAACTATATGAAAAATAATAAATCAAAAATTTTAAACTAAGAATTATTCTCATATGTTGAGCTCATTTTTAATTACTAAGAAACCATTTAAAAAAAACAAAATAATTAAAATTCTCCTTAAAATAATAATTCTAAATTCAAATATTAATTTTTGATATAAAATATCGATAGCTTATTGTTATTAATAATTAAAAACTTCAACCAATTCGGTCGGTTCAATTGTAAAAATCTTGAACTTTTAATTTTTTCGTTTGATGTTCAAACTTTCTAATTGTATTTACTTTAATAACTTTTGTTGTTAAAAACTGATCATTTTATTAATTAATTAATTAATTTTTTAAAATAATAAGTTCTAATAAGCTAGAATAAATAAATTAATTTTTATTTAATAATTTTTTAATTAAACTTCAAATTTTTTAATAAATGAAAACAAATATATTATAAATATATTTTAAATTATTTAATTTTATGCAGATATAATACTGGTTAAATTTTTAAATCTTAATCCTTTTATAAGTTTAACTCGGGTTTTTATAATTCTGATTGTTATTCAAAAATATTTGTATTTTTATTGGGTTAATTGATAGTAAAAGAAAACTAGGTAAATAAAAGCATGTCGCTGATGTGGCATGTTCACAGTCTGGACTTTGCCAGCTCATCGTCTTCAATTCCTCAAATGAGCGAAACACGCTTTGGTAGTTTGTCCACGTCGGAATAGGCCCCATAAAAAATATCGAAAAATCAAAATCCTTCACGTAAATGCTCTCCAGCCTGGCTTCTCCAGTCAAACTTATCCTCGTAGGCTCGGCCTTTAACCGCCAATTTCCTCCATCTAACTTCTCGCGATATTTTCTATAACTGTAACCATAACGGTCACCTGTAAGGAAATAAAAGAAGAAAAGAGTTTTAAAAATTTTCAAATTCGCCCGAGATTTTGGTTAGATTCTCAGAAATTAAAGCGCCTTATACAGCTGTTTTGTACTGAACTGGTAACTGAACAAAACCGGTTCCAATAACGCCTCTTACCTGTATTTTTTGCAGGTTTCACCGGTTACCCTAACGCTTCCTATATAAACGTCTTCTTCCTCCCTCGTAACAGGACTACTCTCGTACAGAACCACCCTTTCTCTGTGTATCTCTTCTGTGTGGTTTCGTGTTAATGGATCACGAATCGACTCTAGATCGGGTTAAAGGACCATGGAGTCCTGAAGAAGATCATTTGTTGCGAACTCTGGTGCAAAGGCACGGAGCGCGTAACTGGTCATTGATCTCCAAGTCGATACCCGGTCGATCAGGGAAATCTTGCCGGCTTCGTTGGTGTAATCAACTCTCGCCGGAGGTTGAGCACAGGTCTTTCACGCAAGAGGAAGACGAGATCATAATGAGAGCTCACGCCAAATATGGTAACAAGTGGGCGACGATAGCACGGTTCCTGAATGGCCGAACCGACAACGCTGTTAAGAACCACTGGAACTCGACATTGAAGAGAAAATACTGGGCGATCATTGAGGAAGGTGGTTTGATCGAAGAGCAAGAGCAACAACCGCCGTTGAAAAAGCCAGACGCCGTAACGGTTTTGACTCCTCAATCTCAAAGTCCAACTCCGTCTGGATCCGACGTTAGCGACTGCGGACTGCCGTTAACGCCGTTAGCTTCTGATCAGGTGGAGTCAGAATCACGAGCTAAAACTAGGACCACCAACGACGACGTCTCGACGGTTCTCTCGCTCTCCCTACCCGGGACAGAGTCCGCAAGGCAGGAGTTGTCTCAAAAAGAAATAGCACAGAAGTCTTTTGAATGCAAAACGACGGCGTTTGGGGCCGAAATGTTAGCAGTTATACAGGACATGATAAAGAAGGAAGTGAGCGAGTACGTGGCGGCAATTGGTAAAAGAGGGGACCGTTTTGGTCGAGAACAAAGGGGTTAAAAATAGCACTGGACAAGACTTAAGAATAATTATTTTAGTTGATTTCAAATTCACGATCTGGTAAATTTGAATCATTATTTAGATGTATATATACAGAGAGTGAAAGAGAGAGACAGAGTCTAGAAGGCAGGAGCTTATGAGATGAAAAAGAAAAAGAAAAATTAGCTTTTCTTGCACTGTTTTACGATTTCAGTTAAAATATCAACTTCTTAATTTTCCCTGCATAAGGTTTGTTTCTCTATTGAGTAACGGAACTGGTACGATTGTGTACTAGGGGTCTAGGACTCTACTCGATTAAACTTGTTCGTTCAGTTAAGGCGGTTGGTGAAGTTGGTAGTCGCTAGGTGACTTTAAACATAAATTAATTATGGAGAAATTAAGGAAAATATTCTTTTCGTGTTCTCTTTATTATTTGGGTTAAAAATATATTTTTAAAATAGTTATTAAATTAAAATTTTTAAAAAATTAAGCACTGTATAATTTGATATTCTTAAAAATTCAAGAGTAATTGATAATTTGTTATTCCTAACTAAATCTATTTTTAATTACATAATTTTATATTATTTTTTAAAATTTAGAGCAATATTTTTAAAAATTGGACCGGAACTTAAACAAGTAAGACAAGATATTCAAAATTTAAAAGATTCAAGAGATATTAAACGGTCATAAAAATTGTCAAATATTGAATAAAATTAAAGAATTTGAAATATAATTGAAAGAGATTGTTTTTATTTATAGAAGAATTTGAAGTTTAATTAAAAATTATTATTAAATGAAAATTATTTTGGTTTATAATAAATTATTAATTTAAGAAAATTAATAGTTTAATTAACGATTTTTAATAACAAATATTATTAAAGTAAATCGAACTAAAAAATTGAAAACTCAATCAAAAAATTAGATAATTTAAAATTTTAAGATTAGACCGAATGAACCAGTTGAGTATTTTAATTGTATTAATCCTTGAATAATGCTTTTCTAAATTCTTAAAGGGTGGCTGAGGATTTTAAGTTATCTGAATCTTGATTTTTTAAGTTTATTAATTCAAAAAATTTAATTGAGGTATATAATTAATTCACAGGGGTATTATAGGCATTAATCAAAATAATTGTTTAGCATATACCTAAAAAGTATCAATTATAAATATTACTTCCATTAAAAAATTTCGTTCAGTATTAGCGATGTTTGTTAGTGTAATACCTCCGTTAAGTCCATTGGGATCAAATAGGCCCAAAGTTTGGTGGGTCCAATAAGCTAATCCTTCCTGGAAGAAACTTCACGAAACAGAGAGGAAAGTTGATGCAGAGACATAGTCGTCGTCGTTTTACGACTGAAAGCTCTGTGCCAGAGAGATTGGAGGCTCCTCCGCAGATCTCCGATCAAGAACTACGAAATCCAACAACTAAGTAGATGTTGCCAACGTCTGCGAGAGGACGTGCATCGTCCTCCTCATCTCGCCCCAATCCCATCTTCCAGTATCTCCGTCGAATCGTTAAGGTTGTCATCTTCTCTTTCTATCAACTCAGCCCAAATTGGATCGGAGCTGTTTAAAATTAGGGTCTTGCGATTTAATTATTTGTTTTTTTTTTGGTAGTGGCAACAAATGGATATTGAATACACTTTCTGGCAAATGCTTCACCTTTGCACCTCCCCTAAAATTGTGTACGTTTGGTTTCTATTTTCCATTTTTATCGTCTAATTATTCTCTATCTGAGTTAATTGAGAAAAAGAGTTCCTGATTTCGTGATGATGCATCTTGTGCGGTGCGGTATGATTGCGGCAGGGCAGCTATCAGCACACTAAGTATCACAAACGTAAGTTCATTTTCGCTGAACATCCACTTTCTGATCTTCCTCTTGTTCAGTGTTCAAAATAATCTTTGTATTTGCTTTGCATGATTATGTATGTGGATCATTCATAATAGATTTAGAAAATTTTGTTGTGCCCACGTAGAGTGGTTTATATATGATAAAGCATTCTTAACCCAGGACGTTGTTTTTGGGTTAAGATATGGATTCCTTATATATAAACCACCAATCCTCCTAAAATAAAACAATAAGAAATTTCACATAGATGAGAGCAGTTTTAAAAAAATTGTGATCCTGCTTAATTCAATTGTGAAGTTGATTGATAGATGGAGATGCAGACCACTAAAGAAAAGAAACTATCGAAGTAGGAAGTTCAAGGAACCATTGTAGAGAATTTGTTCACTTTGGCACGTTGCTTGCAGCTCTATGAAATAAAAATTTTGGTCCTGGACTAGGGCTACAAAAATTGCATTTGAAGCCAAATGCGAGCTGGAATTTATGAGTAGAAAGCACCAGATATTTTGAGATTGACTGTCACTTGATTAGTGAATTGAACTCTGTAGCTTGCCTTCTTCTGGAGATTCTATCTCGATAAATGGTGATCCTTCTTCTTCGAATTTTCAGCAAACACCTTGTGTGCATATGACTTTTGTTGAAGTTTTTCGTGGAACCAAAGTGGGTTGTGGAAGCCAGTGTCTGAGTAAAAAATTGTTATTCAAACAAGAAGTTTGAATTAATTGTTGTTTACAAACAGTAAGCAGACTTGATTCGAACAAAATGTTTGAATAAAAATGTGTTTGCAGATTGTGAGTACAATATGAGTCCTTAGTTGGACTAAGATCTTGGTCGAGTAAGATATGTACTTTACAGTGAAGAAAATAGTGAAGAAAACTATATTGAACTTGATTATCTCTACATATGATTTCTATGATATATATACAAGAAACCTAGCAATAATTAAGGGATATTCTTAACTATCAAATCTCCCAATTATAGGGATAGGTCTCTCAATTATAGGAAGAGATCACTACAGATATTAATTTTTAAACATATACATAGAAACAATCCAATCTAATTACTCTATTCAACACTCCCCCTCAAGTTGGTGCATAGATATCACATGTGCTCAACTTGCAAACAAGATTGTGAAACTGCTTATTGTAGAGTCCTTTGGTGAAGACATATGCCAGTTGTTCATTGGAGCCCACATAGGATAAGTGGAAGAAACCATCCACAAGTTTCTCCATTACAAAGTGTCGGTCGATTTCTATGTGTTTTGTTCTATCATGCTGAACAGGATTGTGAGCTAGCTAATGACAACTTTGTTATCACAATAGATGGATAAACTTCCTCCATCCATCAGTTGTAACTCATTCATCAACTTTCTTACCCACAAGAGTTCGCATACACCTTGTGCCATAGCTCTATATTCTGCTTCCGCACTAGATCTCGCAACTACATTCTATTTCTCGATTCTCCCAGTGACTATATTTCCTCCTATGAGCGTACAGTAACCAGTGGTTGATCTCCTATCATTTGGAGATCCAGCCCAACCAGCATCTGTAAATGCTTCTATCTTAAGGTGACCATTGTTGGTGAACAGAAGGCCTTTTCTTGGTGCAGAATTCAGATAGCGCAGGATGCGAAATACAACTTGTAAGTGTGGATCTTGTGGATCATGCATATACTGACTCACCAAGCTAACTGCATACGCTATGTCTAGTCTGGTGTGAGAGAGATAGATGAGTCTCCTAACTAATCTTTGATATCTTCCCATGTCTACTGATTTATCCATTCCCGCTTGAAGTTTGTGGTTGTTCTCGATAGGAGATTCAGCTGGTTTACAACCCATCATACCGGTTTCTTCTAACAAGTCTAGAACATATTTCCTCTGGGAAATAAAGATTTTTTTTCTTGATCTAGCGATTTCAACTCCCAAGAAATGTTGCAACTTCCCTAGATCCTTAATTTCAAATTCATGAGCAAGGAGTTTCTTCAGCCTAACCATCTCTTCTGTATCACTTCCCGTTACCACAGTGTCATCAACATAGACAATGAGAAGCGTGGTCTTGCCTTGGGAATGCTTGATAAATAGGGTATGATTCGCATTATTTTGGTGATAACCGAAGGAAATCATGGCTCGACTAAAATTTTCAAACCATGCTCTGGGTGATTGCTTTAGCCCATACAAGGCCTTTTGTAGCCTACAAACCTTTCCTTCTGTCTTCTCATCTTCAAACCCGAGAGGAATCTCCATGTACACCTCCTCCTCTAGATCCCCATGGAGGAAAGCATTTTTAACATCAAACTGTTGTAAGTCCCAATCTAAATTAGCTGCACAAGAGAGTAGAATTCTGATTGTATTCATCTTAGCAACGGGAGCAAAGGTTTCCTAATAGTCTACTCCATATGTTTGAGTAAAGCCTTTGGCTAGCAATTTTACCTTGTATCTCTGCTTCACTGTGAATACCCATTTGCAACCAACTGTCTTTTTTCCTTCTGGAGTAGTGATGAGTCCCCAGGTCTCATTTTTTGCCAGAGCTTTCATTTCCTTCGCCATAGCTTCTTTCCAATGAACATTTTCCATTGCTTCTCTCCAATCTTATGGAATAGACATAGAGGAAACAGACAAGACAAAGGCTCTATGGGGAGGAGATAGTGAGTCATAGGAAACAAAGCTAGAAATTGGGTGCTTAGTGCAAGTTCTAACACCTTTCCGAAGAGCAATAGGCTTATCTAAATCATCAGATAAATCGTATTCTAACACACCAGTGTTTTCGGAGGAAGAGAATGGCATAGACTGCATGATGACTTTTTCTGTCCTTTCTCTTCTTGAGTATGTTTGCAAATTTGGTTTATCTAAGCGCCTACTTCGATCCTCCTGAATTAGACTAGTTTTCTACTCCTGAAGTGTTCTCTCTCCTTGGATTATATTATCAAGCAACACCTCTTCACTCTCATTCTCCCCTTGAAGAGGATTTTGATGTATGGAGAAATAGGGCTCACACTACAAAAAAGTGACGTCCATACTTATAGAGTATTTCTTAGACGGAGGGTGATAATGCTTATATCATTTTGGTGTGGGAGAGTATCCAACAAACACACACTTCAAGGCTCTAGGCTCCAACTTGCCTACATTCTAAGCATGAACAAAGCAAATACACCCAAATATTCTTGGACGTACAATATACAAATTTTTACCTTGCAAAATTTCTACAGGCCTTTTAAAGTCCAAAATTCGAAGTGCCATTCTATTGATAAGATAGATAGTTGATAGGACGACATCATCCCAATATCCCTTTGGAAGATTCATGGTGAACATGAGTGATCGAGCTACCTCTAGAATATGTATATTCTTCCTTTCCGCAACTTCGTTCTGTTCACTAGTACTGGCACAACTGGTTTGATGTATTATTTCATAGGAATCTAGATAAGCACGAAATTATCCATCCATATACTCCAATCCATTATCAGATCTCAAGATTTTAACTTTAGCATCATGTTAGGTACAAATCATTTTATGAAAAGATTGAAAGCTCGAAAACACTTTATTCTTGGCTTTTATCAAATAAACCCAAGTTAATCTTGTGCAATAATCAATAAAGGTCACAAACCATCTATGGCCAGAAAGAGAGGGATTTTGAGTAGGACCCCAAACATTGGAGTGAATTGTCATAAAAGGAACATAATTCCTATTTTTAAATAAATGATAAGAACTTCTCATGTGTTTAGCAAGCTCACATCCTTCACAAAATAAAGAATTAAAAGAAGTTCTTTTATACAAGCTTAGATATAATTTTTCTAGAGCAAAAAACGAGGGATGTTCTAACCGCCTATGCCATTGTAGAATTTCCTTATTGATCACATCATTCCCAAGAGACGCTTGATGAGCAATTGTCATGGGATTTTCTTCCAAGATGTATAAGCCATCCTGCAATTTGCCAGTTCCAATCCTCTACCCTGTGTGGAGGTTCTGAAGAACACAATAGTTAGGAAAAAATTCAACTTTGCGATTAAGATCCTTAGTGATAGAACTGACAGAGAGAAGATTACTAGAAAACAAGGTACGTGAAGAACTGATGATAAAGTGATATTAGAAGTATAGGTAACAGAACCTGTACCAGATATGGAGGTAAAAGACCCGTCAACTATTCTAACATTATCCCCTTTTTTCCACGAGAATATGTTAAAAATTTGTTTTAAGAGTCTATCATATGTCTGTTAGCTCCAGAGTCTATAATCCAAGGCTTATCTTTAGGATTTGAGGACACAATACCCGATTTTGCAATATTTGATCTACCAACTGTGGAAGGAGAGTCCAGTTTTGAGAGATGTCTTAAGTTCTGAAGTTCCTCATTGGATAAAACTCCTAACAGTGCTTTAGATGCTTCATTCCCTTCAGCCAAGTTAGCACGACCTTTTACCATTGAGGAGTTGTGTTTTCCACGACTCTGATATGGTCGTCCAAGCAGTTTCCAGCAGGTTTCTTTGGTATGGCTTTGTTATCTACAATAATCACAGGGTAAGTGATCCTTATCAAATTTTGGCTTCTCTGTAGAACTAGCCACTAACCCTGCTTTCTCAATAATGGTTGTATGTAGCATAACATTTCTTCTACTTTCTTCTTGCTGAACAAGAGAATATGGAAGTTGTATTGAAGGGAAAGGTTCTTTTCCAATTATAATACCTTGTATATGATCATATTTTGGGTTGTGACCTGCAAAAAAATCAAATACTCGATCCTCCTCTATCATTTTCTGGCATTTAGCAACAACTTTTGAGCATTCTGCTCGAAAATCCTAATAATAATCTAGTTCCCGCCACAATCTACATAACTCCGCAAAACACTGTGATATAGTCATATCTCCCTGCTTCGTGTTATATGAATATCAAAGTTTTGTGCTTTATTACCTACTTGAGAGTATGTTAGCGAAGCAGCTTTCCAAATCTTTGTTGCTTTGTCGAGTAACAAATACATCCTAGCAATCTCCGATTGCATTGAATTTAATAAGCCACGACATTAGAAGAGAATTCTTGGACTCCCAATGGTTATAATCAGGATTATTGACATCAAGCCTCTGACTATCACCATTAATTTAACCTTGTAAGCCTCTATCTTTGATGAACAACAAACAAGATCTTGACCAAGCAAGATAATTGGTCGCATCAAGTTTCATAGGGCTGATTTGTAAGGCTTATCAGAACTTGAAAGAGTTACTTTTTTCCATTCATCTGCTACAGAAAACACTCAAGACAATGAAAACTATACCAATAGACGGGTTTAGAAACAACCAGAAACTTTTGGCACTTTTCCGATGGGCTACCGGAGGTCAGACACTTCAGAGAGGGTGAACAGGGGCCGGCGACACTGGTGGTTGAAGTCTCGAGACGGGAAGATGGCCAGAGGGTGGCGCGTGGACTTTACATGCGCCGGAAGTTGTCAATCTGCGACAGCGCGTGGTTGCACCGGTGATGTCGGGTCTGTCATAGGTAGGGTCGCTGGTTGGTTCTTGACCAAATTGGGTGGGTTGTGAGAAGAAAAGGATGTTGTTTTTGGGCAAGTACAAACTCAACCACTCACTGTTCCGAACAGAGAGGAACAGACAAGAACAAAAAATTTCAAGATAAAGAACAGACCCTTAAATTAAAGAGGACTCTGATACCATGAAGAAAATAGTGAAGAAAATTATATTGAACTTGATTATCTGTACATATGATTTCTATGATATATATACAAGAAACCTAGCTATAATTAAGGGATATTCTTAAAAATCAAATCTCCCAAATCTCTCAATTATAGGAAGAGATCACTACAGATACTAATTTCTAAATATATACACAGAAATAATCCAATCTAATTACTCTATTCAACATACGGAATAGCGCTTGGATGACTTTGTAAAATGAGGAATAAAAATGTCCGATGTGAGGGGAAGTGTCAAAATGATTAACAAGTCCCACGTCGAAAATGAACAAAGAGATAAGAGTAGTTTATATATGACAAAGGATTCAAGATTTCAACTTATGTATAAGTCACTCCTCCTCCTAAAACAAAAGCAATTACAAACATGTTTGGGGGTAGGATGCTTTTGTTGAGATCTTAGAACTGTAGACTTGATCTTTGTGTTGAAAAGTTGTAAGTTGAATTTGTCTCAAGACACTTGCTTTTGGTGTAATTGCAATCTTAAAGAGGAATCTTAAAGAGGAATATGAAATATTGTTATTTTTCTCTCTGTTCTCAGAAACTAAGAATCAATGGGCTCGTGACGACCCTGCTTTTGTTGTAATCTGCAGTCTCCTATTGGTAGTTGCAACATTGGCTTATTGTGCTGCGTAAGTCAACCGTATTATTTTTGTTCGCATTTACATCTTTTCACTGTGTAAATTTGTCAGACTTTCACCTAAGCATTTAATGATGAAATATTGGAACTTCATTATGGTATCAGGAGGAACCTTTTTGGGACTCGTTTATGGGTTATATTCAATGTTAAGATTATGGTTATACATGTGTCATAATGAAGCTATCTTGATCATTTGATATCTTTTTCCAAGTTGAGCAACATATAACATGCACGACAAAGTAGTACTTGATTTTGGTTGTAACAGTTCTGATATTGAACATTGTCTTGAACAAAAGCTGTTAATACACTGAACTTTTGTCATCTGTTTACCATTTAACTGTCGGTCAATGAGATCTGAAATTCTTGTCTAGAGTATTAAACTATAATTGTTGATTGTTTTTTTCTTCTTTTCTTTGCCAGGTATGATCACAGTATTACACATGCTGTTTTTGTTGTTATTTCAGTACTGCTTTTCCATTTCTTAATCACAGGAGTAATCCTGGCTACATTTTGTTGGTAAGAGCCACCATCCTGAATTGCTTTACTATTGATAGTGAAGTTGCATTTTATCAATGTTGAATTTTCCTGTTAATTACTCTTGGAACTTTTGTCTTCTATTCATTCAACTGTTTCATTATTGTAACCTGATTCTGTGGGTGGGAGATGAAATATTAAACGGAAAGATGATCCTGCAACTTTAGTTTCAATGCTCAAGCACTAACTTTACAAAATAGTACAGGGTCTAGGTATTGTGACTCATTCAAATAATAGTTGTATGGTTAGGTTACTGAAAATTTTGATTTGTTATGACGGGAAAGGATGCTTTTGTGAACAGATATATGCTTGATAAAAGAGTTGATTCCTTCTCATCGTGGAGTCGCTCTGTTTATGTAATGTGATTGAGGCCTGTACAGATGATTGTAACTGCATCCATTATGTGCAGGTTTTTGACTAATGCATATCTTCGGGAGGAAGCAACTAACAGTCATGTGGTTGAACAACGAGTTGAATGGTAAGTCTAGAAACTTTGGGTTCCATTATTTGAAGTATGTTTCTGTTGTTTCTTTGACTGCAAGGGATGGGCTTGTTTCCATATCAGAGATTATTGCCTGAAATGATACTTTCGTTTTTTAGTTATGAGACTATTTCCAGATCATTTAGATTTACTTTTATGTGAAATAACAGGTTCATTTAATATTTATATTACAGCGAACTTAAATAGTTTTTGCTGACCTTTTCTTTTCTCCCGGTTGAAGGCTGTATGCATTTGACGTGCACTGCAATTCTTTCTTTCCATTGTTTGTCATGCTTTATGGTAAGTTCCATGTTAATATGTCTCGACACGTTTTATTAAGCCCAGTTATGCGACCTTAAGGTTCCTGTTGTTTCTTTTGCAGTTATACATTATTTTCTTTCACCTGTTCTCGTTGCTCATGGATTCATCCCTGTTTTGCTGTCAAACCTGCTTGTCATGGTGGCAGCCTCATACTATCATTATCTCAACTTTTTGGGCTATGATGGTAAGCTTATTTATGTCATTTTGCATTCAAATATTTACACCGTTTTTATTGAAGCTTTCTGTACTATAAACCTACTGAGCATTTCAGTGTCATGCAGCTTTAGTGTGATCGGTGCATTTGTATTAAGATTCATTTGCCTTTCTGATTTGTTACATTTAGGGACTTCCTTTTCTTCTAGGGTCCTGTTAGGAGATAATTTGTATGAGAACTGTTAAAATAAGAAACTTTGAAACTAAAAGAATCCAATAGAGTGATAAACGGTCGAGTAATGCTTTCCAACCTTGGTTGGACTGACTGTTAAGTAGCTTGGTTCTGAACCTGCGTTTCTCCAATCAGTTTCTTGTCTTTGGTCAATGTGTGGGTCTTAATGCTGTTGAATAACTGTGATAGTAGTCAGTGGGATTAAAATCTGCAGATCCATGAGCCCCCCAATGTCATATGTTGAAGAAATGCACTGACTACATCTTTCAATGCAGTTTTACCCTTTCTGGAAAGAACAACGTTTTTCTTATACCCAATCGGCATCGTCATTGTCCTTTCTCCGATATGTAAGTGTCGTGTGCAATATTTGATAGCTTTGCCTTGGGTTGTGTTGCTGCTAAATCTTTTTTTTAAATTCTCTGAATTACAGTGATTTTAAGTGGCTTCAACCCTTCAAGATATTTTATGAATGTTTATTTTAGTCAAAGGCTGTGATCTATGGTTCACGAAGGCTAGCAATTGAAGTAATGCATATATACAAAGAGGTTGGGTTGCAGAATTCAGAGACGAACTAGAGCTTCTGAAATGGCATATGAATCTTTGACATACATGGTAGCACGTGGCATTTTGCAACTTGATAACAGAAACGTATTGGGGACGGGACATCTAGGATCAATCTCTTTTTTCACTCAAGTGGATCTAATTGTAATGATCTCATCACGTGAATTTGTATGCTTTCCATTGATCACTTTAATTGAAAATTCTTAACCAAACATAAAGCTTCTAGTAACGGTGTTTACGACTTTGATGAAGAATAAAGTTTAAATAATTAAGTTTTCCAAACACTAATCCTCATAAAGTTAAAAAGTCCTTTTTTCTAATATATTTTTAATATTTATATGAATCCATGTGTAATATTTTATTTTAAATTTTTATAAATACATTCGAAATATAATAATTCAATTCTAATATATAATGAATTATTTATTCATCATCTTATCCAGTCTGAAGTTTCGCAATAAAATGGGGTCTGGAAAGGTCTATTAGTACGTAACCTTATCTCTATATAATAGAGAGGCTGTTTCTGATAGATCCACATAAATAATGGATTATTTATTGATATTGTTATATTTAATTAATAACTTAAAATTTAGTAATTTCTCAACTAACTATAAATTTATTGTGACTAATGTTGTTAATGTTAACATTTTTAATAATTGTTATTTTTCTATATTTTAAAATTTTAAGTGTATTTTTAATTACTATTATTCTACTATACTTGTATTTGAAAATTTTAATATATATATATATATATAATAAATCTAATCCATACACCACAAAAATGTGTTATAACTTTGAGTTTTATATATAATTAGTAGTTAAATTACATTTCAAATTATTTATTTTACTTATGCTTAATTTCCATGTAAAACACTAAATACATAATATGTGACAAATTATCAAAAATTATAAAATTTTACTTATTCTTATAAAATATAAACTTATATGATATATGTAATGAATTATATTAGTTCATAAGATAGAATTAAAAATTAAAGAACTTAAAATATCAGTATAAATCATAAATCTATACATTTTTCAAAGTTTAAAGAATTATGTAAATATTCTTAAAAATAAAGAAATAAATATTATCCAAATCCTAAGATTTTAATGAAATTATGGGTAAAATCCTAATGTTTGAGAATGTTCAAAAAGAATATAATACCTTTAAAATCCTCCCTTAACTGAGTGACTCTTTTAAGGTTGGGGGGTGAATATGATGGTGGTAACTATGGTGAAGAAGTATGGTGTTAGGTTGAAAATAATGAAGGATTCAGGGATGGGAACATTGAAGATGAACATGCTAATGATGTAGTTCCTTGAGGCACTGCAGAACAAACAGATGTTGACCATAGAAAAGTTCAAATCAAAGTAGACATTCCAAATGATAATTACCTAGTTGAAATTGATTCTCCTTGAGTGTGAAGAGAACACGGGGTTATGAAAAGGCGGGATGTGATCTTCTGTCCCTATTTTTTTGTAACTACCTTGTTTAATTAGATTCAAGTCATTCATTTATGAGGGTTCTATATAAATGAATGACTTGAATCTAATAGGATAAGATAGGTACATAAAAATAGAGACAGAAAATTTTAGAAGTGAAAAAGGCAACGAATCAGTGACATTGACATAAAAAACGAAAGAAGAAAATGTTAAAAAAATATTTGCATATAATTGGAGTTAAATGTTTTTCATTATCATTAAAGAGCGAATGATTACGAGGGGATGCCATTAAAGAAGCACGATGCATAAAAGAAGCATTAAATAAGTCATAGATCCTCAAGTTTACAAACCAATCATGACATAGTTGGAAGGTATGATTCCTTAATTATAATTTTGTCAAAATTTGTAGTTCCATGGTAGTTTTATCGGATCCAAATCTTCTATCTTATTTATCTAATACCTATACTGTCGTATTTATTCACAACTATAGATTTTAGTGGATTTCAGTAAAATTTATAGTTGTAGATAAGTGAGACAGGATAGGTACTGAATAAAGGGACAAAAGATTTGAAGCTATTTTATCCATTATCATATATTAAAGAATGATTGTGGATGCCACCTGAATAAAAGTAGCAAGGGGTTTGTCTTCTTTTAAGCAAAGTTAGGAGTTTGACTCCCGCCTTTTTTTAAGCAAAGTTAGGAGTTTGACTTCCGCTTGTAAATGCAGCGGTGTTAAATACTTGGTGGTAGTGCTGAGCTGCCTCTCAGGACCCCACAAGGTATGAGTGAAGATTAATTTGAGCGTGATAATGATTTAAAGATGCCACTGACAATTCGAGCCTGTAACATTTTGTGAGTTAACAAAAAAAAAATCGCTCTGAATAGTGCTATATTTGTATAAGTTATCAAAAAAGATACAATCATATGAAAATGTGAATAACATCAAAGATAACTTCTCAACAATTGTTACATTAATCTAATCATGATGGTCTTATAAATATAATAGTTAAAAAATGAGAAAGAGTAGTAGGAAAGAGAAAGGGAGAACCTTTGAATTTTTCATTATTAAAAAATATTATATTTAAAGTTATTAATTTTAATACTCCCATTAATCTCAAACGTATGGTCATATGAATATATTCCCAGTTATATTTAGCAACAATTAAAAATTCAACCAATTAATTGGTTTAACTGTAAAAATCTTAAATCATCTACCTTTCAGTTAAGTTTTTAATTTTTCGATTCGATTTACTTTTACAATTTTTTGTTAAAATTAATTAATTAATTAATTAATTGATCAATTTTATTGATTAATAAATTCTTATAAATTAAAATAATTAAATTAATTTTTATTTAATAATCTCTTTCTTAATTAAACTTTAAATTTTTCGATAAATAAAAATAATCTTTTTTAATAACATTTCAAATTTTTTAATTTTATTCAATTTTAATTATTTTTATAACAATTTACTATCGATTGTTCCTTGTAAATTTTAATTCTCTTATATTTAATTTTCGGTCTAATTTTTAAAATATTGTTATTTACAACTATTCTTTTGGAGTTATTAATAACGCACAAGCCTTGACTTAGCGTGACGTATGAATGAAGTAGGCAAACGAGGGAGTGATAAATAAAAATAATAATAAAAAATAGTAAAAATTGGGGGAAAAGGACAAAAACACCAAATCAAAATCCTGCTTTTGTTCATATTCGTAAGTCCAAAACTGACAATAGGCCCAAAGTTTGGTGGCTCCAAAGCTCAATCCGATTCTTAGCAAAAGAGAAAAAGAAAAGCGAGATTCAGAGACATAAGTCGTCGTCGTTTTACGCCCGCAATCTCTGTGCCAGAGAGAAACCAGAGAGCTTCTGGAACTCCTCCGCAGATCTTCTGCCGCAAACTCAACCAATCCAACAACAAGTAGATAAAGTAAATGCTGCCAACGTCTGCGATAGGACGTTCATCGTCCTCCTCATCTCGCCCCAATCCCATCTTCCCTCAGTATCTTCGTCGAATCGTTAAGGTGTTCCTATATCCTCTATATCTCATCTCAGCCCCAGTTGGATCGAAACTGTTTATGCATTAGTTTAACGGTTTCTATGGTTTTTTTTTTTTTTTGTTAGTGGCAACAAATGGATATTGAATACACTTTCTGGCAAATGCTTCACCTCTGCACCTCCCCTAAAATTGTGTACGTTTGGTTTCCCTAGTCCATTTTTATCTTTTAATTATTATCTATCCGAGAAGTGAGAAGAAGGTCTCTAATTTCGTGACTGCACATCTCTCATGCGGTGCGTCATGATTGCGGCAGGGCAGCTATCAGCACACTAAGTATCACAAGCGTAAGTTCATTTCCACCGAACAACCTCTTTCTGATCTTTGTCTTGTTTCGTGTCTAAAAGAACCTTTGAATTTGCTTTGTATGATTATGCATGTGGATCAAGCATAATACAATTTTTGTTGCGTCAAACATGTTGGGAGGTCGGATGCAATCCTTGAGATCGTGGAAATGTAGAGTAGATTTTTGTGTTGAAACGTTGTAACTTGAATTTGTCTTAGGACACTTGTTGTGGGTGTTAAATTTTTTAGAAATTTGAAAGATTGTTATTTTCCTATTTGTTCTCAGAAACTAAGAATCAATGGGCACGTGACGACCCTGCTTTTGTTGTAATCTGCAGCCTACTATTGGTAGTTGCAACATTGGCTTATTGTGCTGCGTAAGTTGACCATATTATTCTTGTCTGCATTTTCAACTCTTCACTGTGTAAATGTGTTGACTGTAGCTTCAGCACTTAAATGAGTAAATATTGAAACTTCATTAAGGTGGCAGGAGGAACTTTATTGGGACTTGTTTATGAATTTTATTCAATGTTGAGCATAATTATACATGTGTCATAATGAAACCATCTTGATCATTTGGTGTCTTACTTCTTCCAAGTTGAGCAAGATATCACATGCACGAATTGAGCACTTTCTTGAACTAAAGCCATTAATATACTGAAATTCTGTTATCTGTTTACCATTTAAATATCATCTGATGACATCTTAAAGTCTTGTGTAGCCCATCAAGCTTTATTTGTGCTGCTTGTATTTTTTTGCCAGGTATGATCATAGTTCTGCACATGCTGTTTTTGTCATTATCTCGGTACTTCTTTTCCATTTCTTAATCGCAGGAGTAGTCCTGGCTACATTTTGTTGGTAAGAGTCACTATCTTGAATTCCTTTGGCATTGATAGTGAAGTTGCATTTTATTAATGTTGCATATCCTTGTTAAATGCCCTTGAATCTTGTTACTTCTATCCATTCACCTGTTTAGTTATTCCAACCTTAAACTTTAAAGAAGGAGGAAACTGAAACTTTAGTGGCAATGGTTAGGCTCTAACTTTATACTAGGTCTAAGTATTGTAATTGATTCAAATTACCGTTGTTTGTTAGATTTTAAATTCATCTACTCACCGAGCTATCATGTTCCATTATCTCTGTGCCTTATCAGTTAATTTTTGGGAACCACGCTTGATAAGCTTGTCTTCTTAATTTTCTTTTGTATGTGGACTGCAAGAACTCTGTTCAGAAAAGGAATCCATGTCTTCATTTTCTCATTCTGAACAGATATATTCTTCATAAAGGAGTTGATTCCTTCTCTCTTGAAATCCCCCTCTTTAATAATGTGATCGAGGCCTGTACATATGATTGTAACTGCATTTGTTCATTCTGTGCAGGTTTTTGACTAATGCATACCTTCGGGAGGAAGCAACTAATAGTCACGTCGTTGAGCAAAGGGTTGAATGGCAAGTCCAGAAACTTTTGATTCCTGCATTGTGACACATTTTTTTATTGCTTATGGGGCTTGCAAGGGATACCCTTGTTTCCATACAAGAGATTATTGCCTGCAAGGGTAGTTTTGTTTTTGAATTGTTAAATTATTTTGACATCAAAGATGTTTATTTTGATGTCAAATAACAAGTTCATTATATATTACACTGAAGTTTATTAGTTATTTCTGATCCTTTCTTTTCATCTGGCTGAAGGCTATATGCATTTGACGTGCATTGCAATTCTTTCTTTCCATCGTTTGTCGTGCTTTATGGTATGTTCCATCTTAATGTGTTTTAACATTACGTTTTGGCTAAGCCCAGTTTATGTAACCTCAAATCTCCTTCTTTCTTTTCTCTCTCTTTTTTTTTTTGCAGTTATACATTATTTTCTTTCACCTCTTCTGATAGCTCATGGATTCATACCTGTTTTGCTATCAAACCTGCTTCTTATGGTGGCAGTCTCATACTATTATTATCTCAACTTTTTGGGCTATGATGGTAAGCTTAGTTGTGTCATTTTGAATTCAAATATTTGTACTGTTTCTTATTGCAGCTTCTGTGCCATAACCTTACTAGGCATTTCAGTCTCATGCAACTTTAATGTGATAGGTGCATTTATGTTAAGATTTATTTGCCTTTCTGATTCGTTACATTTAGTGAATTTCTTCCCTTCTAGTTTCCTTTGAGGAGATAATTGTATGAGAACTGTCAAAAGGAGTAACCTTTGAAACTAAAAGAATCCCATGGAGTGACCATTTAGTTTTTGTCCATATCATAAATATTAAATAGTCAAGAAATGCTTCCAACTTTGGTTGGACTGACTGTTAAATAGCATTGGTCATTCAGTTTCTTATCTTTGGTCAATATGTGGGTTTTCAATGCTCTTCAATAACTGTGATGGTAGTCAGTGGGGTGAAAACCTGCAGTTCCATGATCCTTCAATGTTATATATTGAAGAAATGCACTTATTACATTAAGCAATTCACTGGCTACATCTTCCAATGCAGTTTTACCCTTTCTGGAGAGAACAATGTTTTTCTTATACCCAATCGGCATCGTCATCGCCCTTTCTCCTATTTGTAAGTACTGACTGCAATATTGGATAGCTTTGCTTGGGTTGCATTGTTACTATTTTTTTTTGTTCCCTGAACTTTACAGTGATTTTAAGTGGCTTCAATCCTTCAAGATATTTTATGAATGTATATTTTAGTCAAAGGCTGTGATTTATGGAGGCCAGGGCAGTCATTTTCGTATACCAAGGCCACTAAGCTGTGGTTCTTTGCCGACCATACAAATGCTCGACGACAAAGGTAAATATCACTTTGTAGAAAGATATTGATCGCCAAGTACAGAGCCCATCTCTTCAGCAGAGCTTCAGTCCCTTTCCGTTAAAATGATGATCATGGTCCTCAGTGTGCGCCTGTTCCAGCAGTATCGATATTTTTCTATTAGATAGCAAGCAAACGATAACAATCTGCATTTCAAAGTCTTGTCTCATACACTTATTTTGTTATTTGTTTGTTCCACCAGGACCATAGTTCTTGTTTGTTGTCGGTTGGTCTTGATGATGGGGGCATAGTGAGTAAGCTATGTTATCTGCATAGTTGTAGTAGTTGACTTGAGCTTGTTGCATGGGGACGTCGACATAAAAAATTTCTCATTAGCTCAGATGAGTTCAGCTCTAAGGCCTCAGGCCCTTAGAATCTAACTTTGTGACCTAAAATACCCACAATTCTATGAGTATGTGCTGTCCGAGTTAGTAATTGAACCGCTCATTTAACTGATTTGGTATGCATCAAGTGTGGTAGGTGATGCTAAGGCCAATTTCGTGATTAAAATAACATATGACGATATCTACCAACTCCTGAAGATGAAAGTTCAACACCCAAATCTGGTATTAAGTGAACCAATTCAATTGAACTTTAAAGAAATTCTTGTATGGTGCTTATGAGTTTAGTTAAAATTAGCTGCTAAAAGCGTGATTTCATTCAATAGGATTGTCCCGGGTAACACTCAAAAGGATATTCGTTGTCTGGCTTATACTTTAAAATGTCCACATTTGCCCGATAACTTGCAGCACTTTCTTGCTGGAATTCTGGAATTGGAAGAGACGGTTCAGAGTAAAACAAGCTAAGCATGAAAAACATAAAAGACAAAAAATCCCTCGAACCGTGTGCTTTGTTGTTGGGAAGATGTTTGTTAACTGCTTTGCATTTCTTGGCACCATCTTTTGATATTCCTAGACATCAATGCAATTTTGACGAAGATGGTTGTTGGAGAAATTTGACGACCGACCAAACTCATAGTTCGACACTTGTACGGAACTCGAAAACCATCTCCTGTGCTTCCTGACAAAACAACTAACTATTTCATTACCATGATCAGGATTTTCTGATGGACAAACTTGGTGGGTGTAAGAGACACGGCGCCTCTAATCAAGGCCTATGGCTACCTAAAACGACAGGTTCTCGTCGCTATCCCATCCCAACCCCATTTTTCCTTGAAACGACAATTACAACAAAAAATCTGGCACTGATGCATTGCACTTGACACCAGGCATATGCATTAGAAACCAAGATATTAGTTAACAGATTTCTGAAGTTGGGAAAGTTTCCTTGTCTATGCTTTTTATGATATTTTCTGGAAGCGGTAATGTCGTATTGTTTTGTGTAATAAATTGTTTAACCAGTTTTTGCAGGAAAAGTAAAGAACGTAGGCCTGGTGCAAGACAAGATTCAATTCCAAATATTGTCTGTTTTCTTATGAAACCTGACACTTACAGTCAAACTAATCCCACCTATTAAATTCATACACCGATCACCTTCTCCAGGATATTATCAAGTCAACATAAAAACAGGCTGCCCTGTAAATGAAAATTGGAAAAACAAGCATCCTTTATTGTCACAAACAGTACATTCACAAGATATTGAACTTTGTATAATTAGAACATAAACCATCAATCTTCAGTGAGAAACAAGTACAAAAAGATAGAATATTAACCCTTTCACACTTCTAATTTGACTGTGTACTTTGTATCAATTCTGGTAAGAAATTGATAGATAAACTTTGTTCATGGATCGAGCTTGCTACCAGCAACGTCGACGACAAACCTATACCTCACGTCATTTTTCTCCAGCCTTTCAAAAGCAGTGTTTATATAGTCCATTTTCACCACCTCAATCGTGGAGCTCAAGCCCTTTTCGTTGCAGAACTCAAGCATTTCCTCGGTTTCTTTCATGCTTCCAATGAAGCTCCCCGTGATTGATTTTCTCCCTATTAAAGATCACCAACAAATCATAATCAGATATCAAAGAACAACAAGGTTTCGGCGGCCATCTAATAACAAAGTACAGTAATCTGTAAAAAGAGAGCAGACTGGAATTTCCAATCAAAATGAATGATAAGAGAAGAGACTCACCAAGCATGACCATAGGTGTAACGAACTGGAGAGGGGTATTGATAACACCCAACAAGATCAGCTTCCCATCAAGTTTCAACAAAGGAAGGTAAGGCTCAAGAGGGTGGAAGACAGGCACAGTGTCAATGATATAATCAAGAGAGTCAGCAAATTCTTGCATTCTAGATGCATCTGAGCTGACCAAGTACTCATCAGCACCAAGATGCTCCAAAGCCTCCTCTCTTTTCTTATCGGAAGAGCTAATCACGGTAACATGGTGTCCCATTGCCTTGGCTATCTTCACTCCCATGTGCCCAACTCCTCCAAGCCCTAATATAGCTCCTCTTACTCCACTTTCCATCAATCCAAAGTGCTTTAATGGGCTGTAAATTGTTACCCCAGCACAAAGTAGAGGCGCTGCTTGCTCTGGTGACATCCCATCTGGTATCTTCACCACAAACCTAAGTAAAGGTCAAACCTTCATTAATAAGACTACAAGTTTTTTCTTGTCCACTCAGTTTAATGAAAAACCAACAATTCTTCTGTGATGGGTTTCATCCTCTTCATTTCTCCTCTCAGAACAGTAAAACTATTCAAGATATTTATTTGAATGACAGACAAATTTATGCAAGCTGTGAAGGGGAAAATGGGAAAGTTTGGATTTTTACTTCTGATGGACGACCATGGATTCAGCGAAACCGCCTTGCGTTGGTTTACCATCAGTGTAGACGTCATTGTACGACCAGATTTTCTTGCTGCAGTATTGTTCATTGTCCGATTTGCATGGTCTGCACTGTCTGCAGCAGCCTACCACAAGGCCGACACCAACGATGTCTCCGACCTTGAAACCAGGCACATCTGATCCCACCTCCAACACCTCACCCACAACTTCATGGCTATTGATCCATAAAACCAGGTAATACAATCCGAAAGTGAAAAAAGGGTAGAATTGCTGATGAAAAACAACAAAGCTAAAGAGAGTAAGTGTTCAGACACTGTCCTAAAACAAGAGTCTAAAGAGTAGTACCCAGGGACCATGGGATAGTGTGACATGCCAAGATCATTCTTGACTTGGTGAATATCACTGTGGCATACTCCACAGCACATAACCTTGATATAAATATCCTCAGGACCTGTTTCTCTAGACAAAATCACAATTTATCCAGAAAAAGCATCATAAGAATAAGAGACGACACATCAATAGTGCTACTTACTATACATGTATACGTATCAATATATAAGATCATCGATCCTAAGAGTATCAAAACGTGGAAAAACCTGAGCGTATAGGTATATGGAGATAGGATTCCAGATGGGTCTTTCGCTGCCCATCCAACAATTGTTCTTTCAGTTGCAAGGGTACCCATTTTCCCGGTGACTGATGGCAAAAACAAGGTATGTTGTCGATGGGCGTGTGGACACTACATAAAGCAAGCACTATGAGGAGGTGTATATATACACAGACAACAACGATTGGCATGAGAGACGAGGAAGCAAAAGCTAACTTGGCAGTGCTGGAACATGACATCTCAGCAATGGGTCCCTGAACGTGGTAGTTGAATCGAAGTGGGGTGAGTGCCATCCTCTGCTTCCATCACCACTTCAATTTTTATTTCTTCAGCCAATTGGTTGGTGTTGTGAATGATGCACAAACATCAAGTTTAAACAGCAAACATCAAACTAATAATTATCTTGCGTTCTTGACTGTGTCCTTCCATAGTTCAACGAGAGTGAGTCAAATAAGAGATGAATACGACACCCTACCCGCATAATCTAGGGACAAATCATCACTGGCTTTTATATCAAATTATCAGTCACGATCTTATTTAAGAAAGTTATTAAATAATTCCAGTAAAGTTTTGTTTTTTTATTTAATCATTTCCCCTGTTAATTATAAGTTAGGTTTCAATGAAAAATATTATGATCTTAGGTAGAGATAACAAACCATTAAACTATCTAGCCTCAATCACATTTACACATAACATGATGTTATATGAGGGACCTTTTCGACTTATAAACCAAGTTACTGCCATTGTTGGTGGCACAGGTTAACTGGTTTAACAACCCATCAGAAGATGAGTAGAAGGTTGCATAGAATGATGAATAAGGTTGGTGATGGTGGGATACAAAAGCAGCAGGAAGGAACGACTCAGAAAATCTATGATAAAGAAAGAGCATCATTCATATTTCACAACCCATATCAATATTTTAAGAAAGAGCATCATTCATATGTCACAACGCATATCAATATTTTAGTGGATATGACATCCAAGATGATAAAGATGAAGCCTAAAAGTATAGATTGGAGTCCACTGTTCATCCGCTGTTATACTGTCAAGAAGCATCTAGATTAACGTGAAAGTCATTCTAAATTCAGATTATATTGACTTATAGCTCGCTAAATCAGCATGGGAACGCATCAAAAGGAGGTGTTTATATATGAACGATGTAATTAAAACATAACACAGTTGATAATAAGAGTTGCAACTTTTTGATTTTTCACCTCTGACCTTCCAGATTTGATGATTAAAAGAGATTTGGCTTACAATCTCTTCAACATGTGGTCTTAAAGTATCATTTCGTTATCCAAGCTGGTTTTGTTTATTACTTCCTGTTCAATAAAAGGCATCAAACCTTTCTTGGATTAACCTTATTAGTGAACGAATTAGGTTGGTGTATCAATGTTTGTCAAAGACAAATTATCAAAATTACAAATGTTTGAGTTGATATCGGCGTTAAAGCAGCCAACAAAAGAACGCAGACACGTAGCAAAACGGAGTGGTCCCTCTACAAGTTCCATGATTTGCTTCCAAGTTTCAATATTTATTGGTTCACCTACCACAGAACCAAAATGTTGACAATCTGTGAATGGCTAGAGCAAAAGAGCTGGTATGATCTTTCTGCTTAAATTTTCTAATTATGGAAAATTTGTAAACTGAAGACTTTCATCTTCGAAGAAATAGTAATAAAGTCGTTAGTCATGTACTTGTAAGTTGAATTTGCCATCCATTTTTGTAGCAAAGAGTGGTAATGGAAAATGATTTGTACTTTTCTTATGAACTTGCATTGTATTTTATTGTATCTTCTGAAATCATCAGAAAAGTAAAATCTTCTCTTCTCAAGCAATTAAAGACATTACCGTCGTTCCAGAGCTGATGGAAAATTATGACTATTGTTACAAAAGTCTTCTTAAATATTGAACTTATCCATAAGTGGTGCCTACTCCTTTGCTCGACAATTTTACTTAGGCCTGTTTAAGCAAGACTCAGCAATCTCGTTCAATAATCTTGTTCGTTGTTTCCTAGCCTTCCCACGTGATCGTCGACCAACAATCTTATTCTCGAACGCCTCATAACCCTCACAGTGTTTTACTCTCACACTAGCAAAAAACAACAAAAGCAATAGAATAGTAAAGGTAACAACAAAGCAAGAAAGAGATACAACAAACTATTAACCTTTATTACTTTTCTCAAAGTATATAAAGGATACTCTCTCATTCTCAAAGTGTCTCTTTCTATATCTGAGGAGCAAAACTTAAATGAGCTATATATAGACATCAAAACTTGGAGAACAGTTAGAATCTATTGGTTTTATAAAAAAAGAAAACACTGATTCAAAGCAAGTCTTTAACTAAAAAGAAGTAGAGACAGTGTTATAAAGACGGTAATGCAGAGACAAGAAAGAATACTTTTTGTAAAAGAGTATTTTTATTCGTAAACAACCTTTACATTTTATATTGCTTAAAGTAACAATAAAGTAGAAACTTTTGCCTAAATTAAATCAATTCAAATAGTGATATGTAGCACGTTTAACACTTACTGACTTGCTAAAGAACAAGTCAAATTCTAACTACTTTTGACTAAGAAAAGAAAATATCTAGAATAAAAAATTCAAAAGATAAATGAGAGTCATGTGAAGTCCAAAAGCATATATCTAACACTCCTCCTTGCTTTTGAACTGCACACTCCAATTTTCTACCTTAGAAGATCGAACTTGCTAACTGGAAGCATAGACGGAGACACATAGGGCTCAGTGGTGCACTGGCCCCCAAAATTTATAAAAGTTAAATATTTTTAATTTTTAATATATATATATATATAGAGTTATATA
>JANITX010000211.1:69377836-69393194 GCA_027564395.1 Erythroxylum ulei | reverse complement strand
CACTCGGTCACAACAAAGTAACAAATGGAAAGTGAGTCTCATGTGCATTGCATATGCATAATATGAAGGATTAAGTGTATTGAATGTGAAATAATATGAATATGTGAAATAATGTGAAATGTGAAATAAAGTGAGATATGTGAATTATGTGTTATGTGATTGGATGAGCCATTGAGGATGGTCACTTACTGAGTTCGCAAAATTCACCCAAAATTTGTAAATATTTTTCAGGACTCAGAAGAATACCCCGTTAGGCCAACGGGAGTATACCTACAGCATTCAAGTGAATGATAGAGGTCGGGACCAGTTCGCGTCTGCATTTGTGTTTTTTCTATTTTATATTGAATTATATATTCCACATCTTTGTGTATAAATTTGTATTTCAAAATGACTCGAGTGATTTGTATTTGTGAAAGGGCCCAAATGGCTATAAAAAAATTGTGTTTATTGAAATTGTTTATGAATGAATGTGGGCCTAATGTGAGTTTCGATTTTCGCATATTTGTTTGTGGTTTTGGAAAAAAAAAGTGTACCGATTTTTGAATGATTGAGTACTTTAGCACACCACCCTCGCGGGGTACGGACTTGTATCACCATCGATGTCGAGTTCGGATTATTATGAGAGTGGGGTGCTACAGAAGGAGCATCAAAGCAAAGCAAACACGGTGGAGGGAGGAATTGGTTTATAGGTAATATGTCAATAGAGACAAAGACTAACTCTTATCTTCAAAATATGACTAAGTAGTCTTTAAGGGAATCGCTCTAAAAGGAGTGCCCACAGATGAGGACATCAAGTTTTTCTAGGGGAGGTATTGTGTTAGAGTCTTAAGTTCAAGTTACATGAACATACAAGTAATGGTATTCCTTAGTTGATAATTGACAGTTGGGTTAATGTGAAGATGGCATGTTGAAAATGGAATAAGGTAAAGCTATGTGAGTGGATAAGATAAAATGGGTAATGTAAGCTTAAGAGTAGATAAGTATTTATATACATTGATGCACATTGACGAAACTTTTTAACAAGAGGCAAGATTTGGATACAAGACCAAAGATGAAAAGTGCAACTAAGTCATACTAAGTTCAAAGGTGCAAGAAGGAACTTAACTTTGATGATCAGAACCATTGCCTAATATGATAAATGAATATGGAGCCTCTATATCTAAGCATATGCATGCACAAGCCATATTTGCTAGGAATCATTCTAAGAGCAATCATCATGCTTTCATATATGGCTCACAATTTAGTTATAAAGTTCAATACTCTCAAGAGAGGAATAGACATAATTTTTATGATATCATGCAAACCCTTATCAACCTCAAAGAAGCATGCATCAAGCCTTCATTTATAGTAGGTATCATACATATAACCATGGTAGCTCATCTCACTATCTTAGAAGAATATTCAACACCTTTAATACCCAAAAGAAGATTCCTCATTATACATACAAACATAGAACACCAAGGAATGCGTTCATGCATAATCATCACTCATATAATATGGTATTTCATTTTTGTGGTAAGTATTGACATGTTGAAAGATTTTGTTTCCTTAAATAGAGAATGTTCAGTAAACCTTTGAAAGTGTGGGTTGAAAAGAAGAAGGAGAACACCAATCAAAGACCCAAGTTCATTTGGGTACCTGAAACAAAGGGATGACTTTGTTTATAGAAAAGAAATAAAAGGTATGTGAATAGTGAATGCTCCGGGCATTTTTTTTTTTAATTCTTAAAAAGCATATAGCATGTTTAATAGGAACTTCTTTTGAAGAGTTTGTACATGTTGTTTTTAATCTCACCAACTTGTATCAAAGAAAGTCCTGAAGATGTTGTATGATAGGGAGAAATTAGCCGTTAAAGAAGAGCCACTAAGATTTTTCAAAAGAGCTAATTGTTGAACCAAGTGAGGGAGATGAGAAGGATGGCATCCTTCTAAGAAATTCAAGAAGAATCATTCAATTCATATCATAGATAATGTTTAACAAGAGGTACTTATTAATTCATGCGTTAGAAATTTTCACATCTTGTCTTTATTTGTAAAATTAAATCTAAATTCTTAATGATGAATGTTAGGTTTGCACTATGAATAAAAGATTAAACTTAGTTTTTAAGATTATAATATGAACATTAGTATCTAGACTTAAAAGTTATATGCAAATAGGGATATTGAGTTAAAACTTGTTAATATACTAGATCAATAAGGAAATAATTTCACTAAACCAATGTATAAGAATATTAGGAGGGAAGGCAAGATTTTATGTGATTAAAGTCTCTTTTAATTCTTATAATTGTTCTTAATTGATATTTCTATAAATTATTAAGTGTTTTAATGTTTTAATTTAAGGTTTGGGTTTGATTTGCAAGTCTTTAAGTCGTATTGGTTGACCAATGTTATAGTGTGGTCAACCAATGTTATAAAAAAATTATCTTTTTTATCTTTTCGGTGAGTTTGTAGGTTGTTTGGCTATTAGTTTGGTCGACCACACATAAACTCTAGTCGACCAATTGAGCTATGTGGTTGACAATTCTTAACAATTTAAGCTCTTCTCTTATATATATATATTTCATCTCAGTTGTTTATATCTTCCAAAAAGAAATAGACAACTCGCTATTTTCTTTGGAAAACAACATCCCTCATTTCATAAGAATCAAGTTAGGTTGTATCGAATTGAAACATTATTATTCTTGGTTTTCAAATATGAGGATTCTAAAATATTTTCAAAATTCGAGTTATCTTTTTAAATTGATGGTTCCGTAGTAAAAAAGGTGTCATGGTTGTTACCATTTCAATTATATCGATACATCTATAATTTTGTTCAAATTTGACATTTTAGGTACTTTGTTATATTATTCTTTTGTTTGTAATTTTGGAACATTTAAAATTATTTACTATTTTATGAAACTGATGATTGAATACTACAATTATGTTTAATTTTTTATAACTTTGACCTTTAATTTTGTCAAAACTTGCCCTTTTTGCTTTAATTGAATTTTCAATTCAGGCACACTACTAAAATTAAGGATTTTTCAAAATTGGACATAAGTAGGAATTTTCTTTTTATTAAAATTGACCTTATAATTGGGTGATATCTTGACACATTAGTCGATCATTGTATGTATGTGGTCAACCAATACACATCTAAGGATACATTGATCGACAATATGTCCTAATGGTTGACCAATATCTCAATGACTAGTGAATATGTGCATTCAATGTACACTGGTCGACTAATATGTTATACTGATCGACTAATGTTCTGTAACTAGCTATTATAATAGATAGTTTTTAACTCCAATGGCTAATAGGGGTGTCAAAACCTTATAAATACTTTTTTAATTGGTTCTTGTATAAAGCAGTATTTGGGTGTCTTTTACATATATTTCTAAATATTTTTCAGTTATTTAAGCATTAGTTTTTCATATTTGCGTGAATAAGCTTTTTTAGAGTTATCAAGTGATAAAGTAAAATATTTTAAGTTGTAAGATTTGGTTGGGACATTATATTATTATACTTGGAGTTATTACATATGACATTGAGATTCTTTTTGATCGTGAAAGAAGATTATAGAAGAATTTCTCTTTATTAAGTACAGATTATATAAAGGTTATTCTTCACCTTGAAAAAAAATTATAGTGAAATTTCGAAAAGAATCTTTTGAGTGGATGTAAGTAAGGATTATTTACCCAGCCACCGCAAATTGGTTTACTTTCTCTCTTCTCTATCCTCTTTAAAGTATTATCCAATTGTTTGATTGATTTATATTAATTAGTTCCTTTATTCTTATATATATTGATAGTTGTTAAACTGAGTTCATTGGTTATAATTTTTTTAAGATATTGTAAACATATAATTCACCTTCCCTCTTAAGTGTCATTAGAGACTAACACTATTATATCATATCATGTTATTTATTTATATCCCAAAAAGCATCCCTAACAATGATGCCATAAGGTATTTGATAAAAAGTTTCAAAGATTATTGGGAGAAAACTTAATCATTAATTGTTCACTTAAAAACATTTATAATTTGTTTATATATAAACATGGCTTTTACTTATATATCTTAGTCTAATTTTTAAGTCTTAAAATATCTAATATAATGCACATTAATTCTAGGACAAAAAAGGTCACGTAATTAAGTTGATGCAAATTAGTATGACATGAAGTTGTTTAACTAAAAACGTCAAGCTAATAATGAAAATCTTTGACTATCAAAAAAGAAGTCCCAATTGTCAAAGTAAATTTTCATTTCTTCACACTCACCCCTCTGTATTTTTTTGGAGAAATCTAACAGATTTAAGGAGGTCAGAAGAATATATATGGAGAAAAAAGAAAAGAGGGAGGAATTGTCAACTTTTTTGGCTTGCCGACTGTCCTCATGGTTCAACCACGTTTAGTATTTCAAGCCTATGATTATGGGACCATTGCAGAACCTTAATGACTTGCTTTTCTTGGCTTTTATGATACGTCAATATCTTTGGAATTGGATACCTTTCCATAAGTAAACATAGTTTTCATTACTGTTTCCGGTATTTTTCATTAGTTTTTCTTTCTCAAGTTATTGCACAAGTTCTTAGTTCTCTTCGTAACTGCATGTATTTTAAGTTTCTAAACATATGCCCCAAAAGATACATACTTGTTTCAGGTTTGAAGTATTGGTTATGTTTATGATGATCATCTGAGACTTTGTTTTAGAAGTATGATTATCCAAATCAATTCATGATTCAATATTTTTACTAATCCAATATCAATTTATGCAATTTTCTTGTTAATAACTTTGCTGTTTAGTAATAAGAAAATTTACGACAAATGGTGAATATGCTCAGTGTTTCTTGAATTATTCTATATTAAAAATAAATAAGTTATTGAATTATTTAAAATGTTATGTATTACTCCTATCAAGTGACTTATCACTGGCTAATAAATTTCTCAATTCAACATAATTAAGAAGTTGAGTACCTTTGTCTATATAAGAAACTCTTACTTCATCCCCTAATGTTACGGATTCTATTTATTTAGTTCCTATCTTGTTTCATGCACAATAGGAAGTCGTTTTATAATAAGTTTAATTATAAAGTTTAACAAAAAAAGTTTAATCTAAAAAATATTTAATATTGTTAATGATATATTAATTACGTATTTTATGCATCCCAAGAATTTATATCAATATGTAATGATATATTAATTACGTCTTTTAAATAAAATGTTCAATTAATTTATAAATTGAATAAATTAACTTCTTCTTTGTTTTTGGTCAAAAAAATTAACTTAAGCTTCCTTGTTTTAAAATCAGTTCAAGCCAAACGACCACATATTATGCGTGGTTGTATACATTGCAACAAGCAACCTTGTTTTGATAATCTAAAAGCCGCGCCATGTTCAAAGCCCTATTGGGATGATCAAATTTTATTGGGTACTCCACGCAACAATGCTGTCTCGTACTTCAAGTTCCAAACTCTACAAGTAACATTGCCTTCAATGTCACCAATATTATACAGTCGTTTTCCTGTTTTCGCAGCCTATTTTTAAGGGATAACAAACTAACAACAGTTAATCCCATTTCTCGATGTAAGTAACAATAAAGGCTCTCCTACTTCAATATATCCTTAATAATTAATTAAAGATGTCTGAGTTGAAATATCTTCATTGAAAACGAAACCCTTCTAACATTTTCACAACAAAAGATCTCTTGCTTTTGTCACAGAAGATACTGTAACAATGAGCATTTAGTCAGCACCTTTTCACTCTTGATGGACAGCAAAAAAAAAAAAAAAAGGATGGTTGCTTGATTCCCACTATAGGTAACAAGCCCTTGTCGATTCTAATCCAAAGTTAGGTCACGTTCCAAACTTTTAGTTATATCATCATCTAAAAGTTCAAATGACCTTATGAAATAGAAACATATCGCGTTCCTGAATTTGACATGTGTGGTAAATCTTAACCTCTATTCATCTGTAATAGCGTTCTACTTTGTAGTGGAGTAGTTGCATTGACATTCCTATGACATAGATATGCCCTTTAAGGTAATGAATGTCAATTAATGGATGGAACTTATGAGTTTTCTTATCGTAGCAGGTATGAAATAAAGATATTGGTGGAGTTCAAGTAGAGTATGTCAAAGTGTGGTAGGTCAAAAAATTGAAATAAAGGGTTTGAGTCGAATAAGGCCGAATTGAAAGATTAGAAGTAACTGAATTTATACTAAAGCGACTACTGGCATTAGAATGTATCTACACTTGGGAAACACAATTTGATCACTAATATAAACTCAAAAGGGAAAGTAGTGATGTTTATCTAAATCTTATTGTCAATCGTTGCTTGTGAAGAGTAGGAATGGGGCATAATTGATTACTTGTTAACGCAAACTCTTAGATATCAGTGTATATTTCTTTATCTACGAGGCCTCCTAGTTGATTCGTTATGTAACTTCATATATAGTATTAAAATATCCACTTTATGTTTGGTATTAAGACATTTTTGTTTAATCGTGTTGAACTAAACCGTAAAAGAAACAATTTCATATTCATTTGACATTCATAATTAACTCCAAACTATTGAAAGGATGTCATATCATTTCTAATGGCAAAAGAAATTGACTTTTTTTGTTCATATAATAATTTGAAACCAAAACCTTTAGAAATTGAGGTAATTTAGGAAGTCGTTCTTCCCACGGTTGTATTCTAAGGGATATTTAGGAAGTTCCTGTCCACCATTGCACCATATAAAGAAATTCACACTAATTCCCCATTTTGAGCACCAAAATATTAACTGTCCATTTGCGAGACATCAAGTTCCAAGGTGAGAAGCAATTTCGTACATGTGAATATAATAGCATGTGTGTGTCTGCAGAGAGCCAAGGTCCAACATTTACGCTGTCAGGGTGATGAGTTTCAGGTGACAAACTATCAACCCTTTTATCCTCTTGACCTATGTGGCCGTTGCAGACAGTTAAAATTACTATAAGGTTCCAAATTTGGCTATTAATTAAAAGAGTCATGAATTTGCATGAAATGAAGAAATTAACATCGAACTTGGAGCTTTGTACATATATGCCTTCCCACTATCAAAAGGGTCCACCGTCCATATCCAATTAATAGATTCTATGTGACCGACAAGGGATCTATATGTTTGAAACATTTTGCTTAAGGCCAACAGAAGAGCTCCATTCATAATTTACTCCAACCAAGATCTATAGATAAGTTTACAGAAAATTTTAAGAACTTACACCCACAATCTCCAAAGCTAAAAATTATTTGGGAAATCCCTCTATTAATTTGGACCAATATCCTTAAGGGGCATTTCATTCTCGCTATTGTTAGCTAAAAATAGTAATCACCACCAAAATTTGTAGATTCAACTGATGATGACTAACGATTTGCCAACATTAACTAGTCCACCACATTACTTGCATGAACAATCCATGTCTCTCACTTTCTGATGTGGCTGTCACTATGCTCATGCAAGCCGTCGCAGTATGGTAAAGCTTCAAAAGTCCATTTTCTACTGTTCCAAGCTCAAGTTGAAATCAGAAAGTTACTTATATCCAATCTTTTAGGCCTAAGTTCATATTAAGTAGGACAGCCAAAGAAGGAACTCGAAGCCTTCCATATTCTGCTAACTCAAAGTTGTGCATACAGTACAGATAACACAAATTGGCCGTAATTAGATCAAAAGTTGCTAGCCAAATGGAAGGCCAGAGCACATTGCAAAATTTAACAAATTGAGTTTAGATAGTTACATAATAAACCAAAGTAGAGGTACTAAAAATCATGATCTTGACTTCATATTTTATTGTTATATGGGGCTTTAAGATCAGTTGTCCATTTTTGGAGACCAAACCAGTCTTTCTTTTACCGAGAAGTCCACTTTCCGAAGAAACTGCCTTGATGGTTCCCCATACCATGAGCCAAAGAAGGCGGCAAATGAAAAGATTGCTAAAATCTCACATGCCCTGTAAATGATACCATACCATTTTAGTCAACAATCCCAAACTTTACCTCAATCTCATAACCATTATAAATACAACCCTACCATGCCACTTGTTGCACATAAAACTACTTCAAGAGCAAGGAAAAAACAGAACATAACCCCTAGGTTATTGCTTTTCCATTTCCAACATGGGCAAAGAAAACAGCTACACTGCTAAAATCTTCTCCTTTCTCCTTCTTGGTTCTCTGATCTTGTTGACAACAATGTTGCTTCATGGAGTTGAAGCTCGACAGCTAAGTGGTTCAAGGTTGGTTGGAGATGCTAGTAGATTTAAGCTTGAAGGTCGACTTCATGATTTGTGTGTTAAACGCGAAGTGCTGCATTCAGGGCCAAGTCCTGGCGTTGGACATAGGTACAAAACTCTCCACGCTACAGGGGACGTCAAGAACTCTGGTCCTAGTCCAGCTGAGGGCCATAAGGATGTTACCGGCGAAAATCACTAGGACGAGCTATGGTGTGCGCCAAAGGAGACGAAACCATTCTTTATCATGTTTAGCACTTACTATACTCCATATAGCAAACACTATCATTGTTATATATTTCATCCATGTTCAGGTTTAATTTGGTTCCTGATCTGCTGTTCTGAAATATAGTATGTGAATTTGTATGATCATAAATGATAAAAATAAAATTAGACCACACATTTTCTGTTATCTTGTTTTGACTAGTATATGACTGGATTTCTCGAAATCACATATATTGGCATTTTTTTATTTTAATTTCCATCTTGAACAACAGATGCTATTTCCTCGTCCTTTTTATTTTTATCATATTAAGAAATAATGTCATAAGAATATAAATTGTATAAAAAAACATATATCCAGTATTCATAAATAATGAAATTGATTGGTTGAAATGTAAAGTAAATCTCCATTGCTGAAATTCGAGTTCTTGTTTTATATTGTAATAGTAGACTTTGATGAAATATGTAACTTTCTTCTATCATTTTGTCTTTTATTGTTTAGATAGTCTCTCCTGATATGTTTAGTTTGTTCAAATTTGTAGTATCGAACTCTTTTTTTTACTTGTATAATTTGATCTAGAACTCCTTATAAATGTCAGCCTTACTCTACTTCCTTCCACGATTTTAGTTTCCCTTCATATATAGCACCTCAACTTGAAAGCTTTCACTAGTATTTAGTATCGGTTAATTGTACACCAATGGCACAATAGTGATATTCTCTGCAAAATGATCCCCTTATCCAACGTGAATTTGGCCATCAAATATTCTGAAAATAGAAGTAAAGAGTACAACAAAATTATTGTTTTGTACTCATTCATAATAATCATCTCAAGTCTCAAGAAGTTACTAACTATTTGGTTGAACGCATTGATATGTTGTTTCAAATATATTCCCTCTTACATCTTCAGTTTTTATAGTATATGGTTTAGATATAATTTGCTTATAAGAGAATTCAACACGTACAAACTCTCTAGCCTCTTCCATACTTCCACACAGGATACAATTTTTATGACACAACACATGGCCTCATTTGTTAAACAAAGTTATTTAGCTTTAGCTACTCTTACATATATAACTTTTGCCAATCGAGTTCATCTATATTTTATGGTTTGTTTTCCCACGCCCTCTTCATCATGTCTTGTTGCATCAACAATTTCTTCACTCTCCCTTATCATAGCCCAAAATTTTCAGTTTTATTGAACTTTTCCACTTCAGTCTTTGTAATTGAAGTCATTATTGTGTCAACTATGCTTTGATATCATTTGTTGAGAAATAATATGCAGTAAAAATATGAAAAAAGAACATAAGAAGTTCTAACGAGGTTCAATCAATTCGGTGTTCTTATATTCTCGAGAGTTAAGAGCAGTTGTTTTTACTAGATTGATTCTAAAGCTTTCTCGATGAAGATTACAAATTTCATACACACACACAAGGTTTATACAAGTATAATTATATATACTAAATATACACTCTAACTACACAATCTTATGTAAGTTGCTCCTTACCAAAATTCAACCTAATTTAAATATGATTATTAAAAGTTTCAGAATCCTTCCAAGATTCGGAATCCATAAAAAACATAGATTGTGACATGCCCCACTACTTCTCTAAGCACATGGATGTGGGTTCTAACACACTCGTATTTTAAGTTGTTTATCTTACAACTTTATGTGGATATATATAGGCTCAAACACGCTCATATCTCAAACTATTTTCTTCCTTGAAAAATCTCTATCACTCTAAATGCATTTACTCTAATATGTGTCTTCATCTCTAATTCTTTATATTACAAAGAAGAATATATCTAACATATGATTGTGTGTCAAACTATATTTACCCAGAATCTTCTAAAAGATAATTGTTTACATTATTCCTTTTTTCAAAATGTTTCTAGGAGAACCCAAAAGGTAAAGTTTTAAGAATAAAATCCACCTAATGAGCAAAGTTGGAGCATAGTGACAGCTTTCTTCCTCGAGTCACTTATAGTAGAGCATATTAGGGACAAAATGAATAAAATAAAATATTAATAATTACACAATTTTTTAATTACTATTTACTTGTAACATCCTGCTTTCATACTAAGGGTTAGAACCCTAAAATCCGATACATGTGAGATCAATGAGAGATTCACAAAAATGCATTTTCATGCTCATGCATAATGTTAACACTCATACATGTGAATTTGAATTTTTGCACAAATTAAATGATTTTGGTGTCATTAAAAACTTAAGAAAATGGGAAACATTTTTCTAAAAGAAAGTGTTATCAAATTACTTCATTTATCTGATCAAAATTATCATGAAAAATTGACCCGAAGGTCTGAAATTTTGGAGGTGATATTGGAAAGAATGAGAGTTTGGATATCGTGTGATTATATAATATTAGAATAACATTAGTGAATGAATTGTTGGTATTAAAGTACCAAAGACATTTGTATAATGGAAATAAAGAGGTTCATATGATTATAGTTGTGATGAAAAGGAAATGAGTAATGGGTATTAAATAAAAGGTGAATGAGATTCAGATACTGTGAGAGCTAATAATGCTAGAAATAAAATGACGAGTAATTGAATTATGAATTTTGATTCTAATAGTTTTATTGAGGTGTAAACCTAAGTACAAATTATGCTTAGGTGAGTTTTGAAATATGTTGATAATGTGACAAGAATAATGGAAAGATACCTGGAATTGTCATTGAGCATGCATTGTACATATTTCATATTTGTGCATAAACGAATGCTTATAATTGTCCAATTATTAATGTGTGTTATGCAACGTGTGTATTGCATAATTTTGGATGTGCAGGAAGGATAAATGTCCTCATTCAGACATTTCCATAATTAGAAGCAAATGTTAATCTGAAGCGTACTGTGAGTAGACCTAGATGGTCTTACTTTATTGTTTGTTTTATTTATATTATAAATTGAATGATTATGCAATGTGAATGTGTTGGTTCCGAATAAGATATGTCCGAGGAGTTTGATAAATGTGAGAACATTAAAGTGCTCCTTGTATGTAAATTTGATTGAAATAAGTGTACATAATTTGATTGTTAAATGTTGAACAACGATCCGATGATAAATGTGTTCTGAATGTGCATTTGCATATGAATGAAATGTGATTCTCAACTTTAATGTTGAATGCCGGACTAAAGTCCGATGATATGAGAATGTAATTAAATAAGAATATGCAAATGTGATTGATGCATTCCATTTCATAAATGCATGAAATATAAAGGCAGTTGTGAACAGAGTAACCACTGAAAAAGAGTTTAAAGCTTAGAATGTGAAAAAGAGCCTAGAGCTCAGAAAGTGACTAAGAGCCAAAGACTCACTATGTAAAATGAACCTGGTATCTCCAACAGATACGGGACAATTATTAATGAGCCTGGTATCCACAATGGATATAGGACAATTATCAATGAGCTCGATATCGACAACAGATACGGGACAGTTAGACACTCGATCACAACAAAATAATAACTGAAACTGAGTCTCGTGAGCATTGCACATGCATGCGATATGTATGATTTAAATAGTTTGAATGATTTCTGAGTGTGAAATATGTCTAAAGTGAATCTGAAATGAATGTGATTTTTTTGAATTATATGTGTTATGTGATTAAGTGAGCCATCGATGATGGTTGCTCACTAAGTTCGCAAAACTCACCTAAAATTTGCAATTATTTTTCAGGCTCAGAAGAGTACCCCGTTAGGCTAACGAGAGTATATCCACTGCATACAAGTAAGAGATAAAGGTCGGGATCAGTTTGTGTCTGCATTTGTATTTTCTTATTTTTGTATCAATGTGTATATTTTGAAATTTCTGTACAATGCGAATCTGAAACTATGACTACAAGTATTTTGTATTTGATAAGCCCAAATGGCTATTGAAATTCGGATGATTTTATTGCTACGATTGAAAAGCTTATGAATAAAGTGGACCTGTTTTGATTTCTGAATTTCGCATACGTGATCGATTAAATTGAAAAAAAATTATACTGAATTATTCGAGTATTTGACTGTTCTAACATATCACCCTTGCGGGGTACGTACTCAGACATCACTCAGGATGTCAGGCACGTGTCTTGTGAAGGTAAGGTGCTACATTACTGCACTCATAAAATATCCAATATAAGGCCTTAAATAGTTCCCAAAGAGTAACAAAAAATACTATGAAATAGGGATATAACTTCTGATTTGATACCATTAATATACTAACTAACTGATAAAAACATAAAAATCATATGCTCCAAAATTACTTTTTACACTCCCCCTTAAGTCAAAATTACATACACCCAATTGTGACCTGAAAAACTAATGTTTGGCCTAGGAAAGAGATTTTTTGAAAATAACTGATGTTTGCTCAGTAGTGCCACAGGAATTTTAACATTATTTTACTATTAGTTACTAGTTTTCTATTGAAATGATTATGCATATCGATATGCTCAGTTCTTCTATAAAAATCAGGATTCTTTGCCATCACAATTATGGATCAATCATCATATACAGTGGATTCATTCTATACAAGAACTTTTTCTGAGTCATAAAGCTTTTTGTACTGTAAAAGCTATTATTGCATTCTCTACTTTGGATTATGATAGAGTTATTGTTTCTTACTTTTTTAAAATCCACGTCACTGCATTAGAACCAAAGTTAAAAAAATTACTATGAGTATTTTTTAGATCATTTAAATAACATGCCCAGTTACTGTTATTGAAACCAATTAATATAAAATTCAATACTTTGTAATACTAAATACCAAAATTCACAATCCATGTAACATAACAAAGAATCCTTTTTGTTGCTTCAAAGTGTCATTTTGTAAGATTATGAGTAAATCTAGAAACAACACTAACAGAGAAAGCAATGTTAGGTCTCGTGTGTGTCAGATAGTTTAAACCAAATTCTAAACTTTTGAATACTATTGGATTAACTTTCTTGATCCCATCTTCATGTTGTAGGTTTTTATAGATGTTCATTGGTATGGCTACCACTTCATAATTTTCCATATTAAACCTCTTCAAAAGGTTTAACATAACAAAGAATCCTTTTTGTTGCTCCAAAGTGTTGTTTTGTAAGGCTATGCATAAATTTAGACACAACACTAACAAACAAAGCAATGTTAGGTCTAGTGTGTGTCAGATAGTTTAAACAAAATCTAAACTTCTGAATAGTATTGCATTAACTTTCTTGATCACATCTTCTTGTTGTAGGTTCTTTTAGATGTTCATTCGTATGACTGCCACTTCATAATTTTCCATATTAAACCTCTTCAAAAGGTTTGCAGTGTATTTCTTTTGAGACACAAAAATTCTATCAACACCTTATATGATCTCAAGTCCCAAAAAATATTACAATATGCCCAAATTTGTGATATTAAAACTTCTCAACATATAGAAATTAAAATCATAAGGATTTTGAAGAATCCATATAAATCATATCATCTACATAAAGGCAAGCTGCCACAAAAAATTCAATTTCCTTGTTTCTTCAAATAAAGAGTAGGTTCATTTTCACTTTTTGTGAACCTGCTATCTTGAAAGAATGAATCAATCTTACTATACCAAATTCACGGTGCTTGCTTTAACTCATAGAGGTTTTTTCTTAACATGTAAACTATTTTTCATTACCACTAATAATAAAGCCCAAAGGTTATGAAACATAAACGTCCTCTTTTAAATCACCATTTGAAAAAATTGACTTCACATTAAATTTGTATACAAGTAATTCCAACTGAGCAGCCAATTCCAAAATAATTCTCATAATTTTAAATTGAGTAATAGGAGAAAAAATTTCTTCAAAATCTATACCTTGCTACTGTAAGTATCTCTTTACACAAGTTGAGCTTTGTACTTTTGAATGCTTTCATCAATATTATACTTTGTTCAAAACACCCACTTAAGTAATATTGACATTCTTGCCTTTTGGAACATCAATCAACTCCTATATTGAACTTATTTCAATGGCCTGCATCTCCTTTATCACAAATCTACTACTTAAGTTGTTCTACAACTTCTTCAAAACAAGTTGGGTCAATGACTAATAAAGCAAAGTCATATGACTCGTAAATTTCTTTAAGAGATTTTGATTTTCTTGGTGGTGTTTCATTATTATCATTGGATAAGATGGACGTCTTTCCAATCCATTAGACAATGGACACTTTGACTACTAGTTTTTACGTAAATTATAAGTAAAAAGGTAGTAGGAACTAAAATGAACAATGCAGTAGCAATAAATGTGAGGAAACTGTTTTTAGGTAACCTATTGTATGGCTATCTTAGTTCAAATGGCTGATCTTTGAATAGGAAAAAGAGGGCATCTGTAGTGTCCCAGATAAATTAGCTTATTTAACATATCCATTTTAAATATTAAAAATAAAAAGAGAAATCAAATGGAATATGTTGCCTCTCGATTGTTTTGTTATACAACAAAACAATTCGGAGACAATAAGGATTAGATCAAATGTAAAAAAGACATCTAAAAAAATATAGGTATCTAATATGTAATAAATACATCAGACTTATATTGATTTTTGAATTTTTTTTTAGAAAGAAATTATTAACTCATTAGCACCATATAAAAAAAACCTCATAGAGTAACTGTTAATATGAATAAGATAAACTATGTTATAGCCATTTTTGTACATTTAATGTACTATATGGATAAAGGAATATATAGAGTTGAAAGATAAGTTATACCGATATTGACAAGATCCGTGGTAATTATGGCCTCTTGGGAGAATCAATGACTTTATGTTTGACACATTTGCTAGGACTATGTGACTTGGACTGTTGGACCCCGAACTTTTCGTAGAAGATTAGAACTATTAAATGAAAAATTTTGGTGATTAGTCACGAGTCAAGAACAAATGAATGAAAGTTTTTGAACCAAGAAATGATAGACATGAGTA
>JANITX010000211.1:69362495-69376601 GCA_027564395.1 Erythroxylum ulei | reverse complement strand
GAGCAGAGCAAAAAGAGATTTCAAGGATCCACGGTCAGTTATGATGGTGTTTTGTTAAGAGGGTTGGATTTCGGAAATGGGATCCAACATGGACTATTGATTTCGCCATGAAGATACGTATCTGTCACATTGGAATTCACAATCAAATGTGTCCTTGTTCCAACCCCTGCATAATTCCCATACAAAGGATAAGCTAGTTTGCTTAAAGAGAATCCTTTCTATGATCAAACCCAATCATGTCTTCTATGTACAAGCTAGAGAATCTAAATTAGTAGGGCTTGCAATAATGTTATCACCAGGCAACGAAGGAACTAAACTTGTATGTAATAAAGGAGTTGAACTTGTAGGTGATGACATGTTTGAATTTTTTGGTTGTCTAATATCAAAATCATATAGAACTTGATTTTTTAGACCTTTATTGTCAAATTTCCTCTTCAAATCTACTTTTTCATTGAACGTAACTTCTTGTTAATTATCAATTTGTTACTTATAGGATTATATAAATGATATGCTTTTAATTGGAGACTATAGCTAACAGAAATGCATTTCCTATTTTTTCATCATGCTTGGAATATGAATTAACTAAAGCATATGCTATATAACAAAGAATTCTAAATAACTTACCCAAAGCTTCTTACCCATCTAAGCTTCATAAGGTGTCTAACTCAAAACTGTTGTTTGATTTTTTTCATTTCATGATGCCATTCTATTCTAATGTCTATAGTGTTGTAAGTTCCTTGTGAATGTCATTCTTGTTAAAAAAACAATGAAATTATTAAATAAGAATTCATCGCTATGATTCGTTTGAAATGCTTTTATGCTTCTCCTACTTTGTTTCTCCATTAGTGCCTTAATTTTTTTGAAAATTTTAAAGGATTCATATTTGAATTTTAATAAATCAATCCAACTCATACAACTATATTCATTTGTAAATAAAATAAAATAGAAACTTCCACTAAGTGACTCTATATACACATGTCCAAAAAAATTAGCACATACAAGTTCAAGACAATCAAAAGCCCTCCGTGACAATTTCAATAAGAAATGACCTCCTATTCTGCTTCCTACAAACATATCCCTCATAAAAAACAAGTTAACCAATTTTTGGTAAGCTAAATCATTTCTTTTTTTTCTCAAAATTTTCAATCCAATCATATTTAAATGCCCATAACATAGATGTCATAAATTAGCCTAATCATTTCTCCTAACAATTAAGGCTTTTTTCACATCATTTAAGACATCAACAGGAAATAATCGGTTTTATCTTATATGAATATTTGCTATGATTTGACCAAAAAAATTTCTCATAAATAACACATGAATCATCATCAAATACAACAAAATATCTATTAGTTATACTTAATAAGTTATAAGCTAAACTAGGCACAAATTGCATATTATAAAGAAGTTTAACATCACCTTGTACAATTTTGATAGTAATTGTACCTTTCCCTTTAACTTTATTTGTTTGTAATCCTTGAGTCAGACCTCACTTTTTTATGACTTATCAAGCTCTTTGAGTTCCAAACATGTGGTTAGAGCATCTACTGTCCAAAAACCATACACCTTTTTTGTTCACATCATTTTGAATATGTGAATGGGTCAAGAACAATTTGCTCTCCTCTTCAACCTTCTCTATAAAATTTGCTTGCTTTTGTTCTTATCTCTATTTGGTCTAGCAATTAGTTTCTTTTATGTCCCAATTTATTGCAATATTTGCATTGGATTAAGCTTTTATACTGACGTGATTCACCAATTAGCCACTTCCTCTATCGTCACCACAACCTTTTACACAAAATTCACCTTTACCTTTACAAGGTTTACTGAATTTTTTTGTCTTTCCATTTAAAAGCTCCCCTTTCACCTAAAAAGCCTTTTTCTCTAACTTTCATAGGACCTGCCAAGTCTAGCTTTACGGGCTAGTAAGGAACTCATCATTGCATCAAGAGTTTAAGTAGACAAGTCTTTATTCTTTACAATTTTTATCAAAAATTGAGGTTAAACTCCTTAAGACCTTACAATAGTTTCTTTACTTAGGGATTCACTATAAGACTTCATTTGATTAATAATCCCAGACACCTTTAATAAGAATTCTTACACAATTCTTTATCTTTTATAATCAGTCTCAAAATCATAACAAAGAGTTTGTAATTTTATAGCAATTGAATTCTTATCGCCCAAATATTCTAGATTCAAAATCTACCATGAGTTTTTAGAGGTAGTAGCCATTGAATTTAGGAAAACATATCATCTTCCAGTGATAAATAAAAGAGCAATAAGGCCTTTTATTCTTTTTATGATTTTCTCGTAATAAATGGTCAATTTGGTTCTTTATACCTATTTCCAACCAAGTCTTATATGTTTTTAGACTTTATTTCATTTTGAGACTCAAAAGGTGATATTTTTCACCTTTGAAATTTATAATTAGGGGTTGTACTTCTAAGTTGGTTCCTTCATTTACCATGGCCTACGCTCTTTATGTCAGCCCACAGTTTTTAGCTACTTTTTCATTCCTATTTATCTAACTTGCATAGATGGTTGACAATGTTGAACTAAGAGATAAATTTTTTTATTGATGGTAGTGACTAAAGTGAAAAAGGCATGAAAGTTGTGACAACTGTTGTAATCCATCTCTTGATGATGCACCTACTCCTAATGGATGTCACCCTACTTCCAATGCTCCTGCTCTAATACCATAGATGTTGGGGACAAAGGGAAGTAGTAAAATAAAATATTAAGAGACAAGATAGTGTTTTAATTGTTATTTATTAGACTCCGTGAAACACCCATACAAGCCTTAAATAGTTCCAAAAGAACAATAAAAATACTATAAAATAGAAATAAACCCACGATTTGAAACCTTAGTATAAGGTTTCCACTTAAATCTAATGGATACGGGACAATCAACGGAACAAGGTACGTAGATAATGTTTCAACTATCTCCCTAATTTCATCCCAAAGCAGGTTCAAAAGGATAGTTATACATCGCTTAGTAACACATCTAACATTTATTTTAACTTTTTACTAAAAGAAATTATCTCAATCTATAAAGGGCTAGGAAACAGTTTGACACAAACCACTCCCACCCAAAATTTCCTTCCTCTTGTGTCTCATTATCAAGAGATAACTACCAACATTTTAACATACTGAAATATCTTAATATAAATATAAACAATATGCTTTGTAAAGATGAAGCGGAAATCATTGAGCATTTATTTATTGAGCATTTATTTTTTTAGTATAGATTCTCATTAAAAATATGGAATGCCATAACTAGTCTCTATATTATCCAAATTCAATTCTACTTACTAATTTCCTAAAACGTCTATTATAAAATAGGTCCATATTTGGAGGGAAGAAGGCAATTGCTATAATTTTCTTAAGGGCTTTAGTTTATCACTTGTGGAAAGAGAGGAATAAGAGACGATTCTACAAAAAAGAAAAATCATGGGGTATCCTGAAGATGGAGATCTTTGTGAGAAATTTTCATATTCTTTGTCATAAATGGTCCAACATTATGAATCTAGTGGGTATGAATTCATGGTTTTATGGTAATTGATAATGTGCTTGATGGGAGCGCATTCATATAGGTTTTCTTGTAGATTTTGGGGTCCCTAAGCTTCTTGTCTCTTCTAAAAACATACACATTCAAATTGGAAAATGAGAGCTTAGAAGAATTCCAAAACACCGATTCCTCAAGCACAAACAATAATGGCTCGAGGTATTTCATTTTTCTTCCACATTTAGTTTATATATTATTCTAACGTATATTATTGTTGAATATATATGTTAGAATTGGCTAATATTTGGTATCATAACATGTTAACCTCTGTCTTGTTGAACTTTTCATATTTTGGAAAAAAATTTCAAATATGAAAATATGCTTTTAGAGTTGTTTTTGGACGTTTTTCTTTTGATTAAAGGTAGAAATCTTCTATTAAGTGTTTTGGAAGTGTTTCTACATTTTTTTAAAAAAATGTTGTTGTAGTGTCTTCTGGTCTAGTTTTGTTGAGTATCTGACATGCCATAAGCTGAGTTGAAATGACCCGACTGAAGGTTGAAGAAGACCTATTTGTATAAACGATGTCATTTTATGTCTTGTTATTAAACCAAATGTTCTACATCATTTTGTCTCTTTTTATTAAACCAAATGTTGCGTCATTTTGGAAGGAGAGAATTCTTCTTCATCTGAGGTGGATGGGCATTAATTATGCTATCCAGAAGGTCGAACCACCTAAGGTAATGGAGGCCAGCACTATAGTTGAAATTGTTCTTTATGAACATTAGGAGCTATCTAATCGCCTAAGTGTGATCTTCATTAAAACCAAAATTTTTGCTGACATTTATGGTTCCATAGAACAACGTGAAAATGTTTGTGCTCAACTGAAGGTTATTAATAAGTAGTTTAAGACTTTAGACAAAGCATTTGCAAGCAACCTAATTATGAAGTTTTCATCTACAAGACTCACCTGTATCTGAGGTGTGCGTGAGCACATCATAAAGATAAGGGACATTGCGTCTCAATTAAAGAAACTAAAGGTTAAGGTGTTTGATACTTTCCATGTAAATTACATTTTAAACACCTTTTTACCACCATACAGACCCTTTAAAATCTCTTATAATACACATAAGGATAATGTGTGCTCAAAAGGAAGTGAGATTGTCAATGGAACAGGGAAAGAGGCAGAGTGCACATTTGGTTGGTCAAGGAAAGAAGAAAGGTCAAGCCAACTAAAGGGGAAAAGGTCAAATACCTACCCAAACTGACATTAAGAAGAATTATAAGTGCTTCTTTTGCAAGAAAAAAGACACATGAAGAAGGATTATGTCAAACATAAGAAATGGCTTGAAAAGAAAGGTAATCTAATCTCACTAATTTGTTTTGAATCTAATATGGCTGAAGTTTGTCATGACACGTAGTGGATTGATTCTGGTTGTTCAATCCATATTACAAATGTGTTGTAGGATTTGCAAAACCCATGGAAGCCCGTGGGAAGTGAGCAGTACATCTTATCCGAAAGCAAGATATGTTCACATTCGGAGGTTGTTGAGGATTGCAATTTAATTTTATGTACTGGTTTTATTTTAAAATTAGAAAAGACATTTTATATTCCCAATTTCTATAAGAATTTGATTTCAGTTTCAATACTTGTACCATTTGGATATTCCCTTCATTTTTTAGAAAAATCTTTAAACTTAAATTATAAATGTAAATTTGTTGGGAATGGTACATTATTTGATGGTCTTTTTCGTTTTAATTAACAAGATAATACCTATTATATTGTAACATATGTTCATGCTAGAACAAAAGATTGTGTTATTAATGAAAATTCCTTTATGTTGTGGCACCAGAGATTAGGACATATCTCTATTGAAAGGATTAAAAGATTGGTGACTAACAGGGTACTTAGTTTTTAGATTTTTTTGATTGGTGACTAACAGGGTACTTAGTTTTTAGATTTTGCTTATTTTGAAACTTGTGTAGACTGCATAAAGGGATAGCAGACCAATAAATTAAAGAAAGGTGCCAAGAGAAGTTAAGACATATTAGAAATCATACATACGGATATTTGTAGTCCAGATATAGACTCATAGGGTCAAAAATACTTCATCTCATTTATAGATTATTATTCACGATATATGTATATCTACTTGCTTCATAACGAGAATGAAGCACTAGATGCTTTCAAAATATTCAAAACTAAAGTATAGAAACAATGCGATAAGAAAATTAAGATCGTGAGATCTGATAGAGGTGGGTAATCTTATCGTAGATACACTGAAGATGGACAACCACTTAGTTCATTTACAAGGTATCTTTAAGAAAATGGGATAGTAGCCTAATACACTATGATGTAGTAAAAAGAAGAAACTGAACATTATTGGACGTGTTATGGAGCACGATGAGTAGCTATTAACTTCCTATGTCCTTGTGGACTAAAGCTCTTGAGATTACTATGTATATATAACTGGGAACCAACTAAGACTATTCCAAATATACCATTTAAGTTATTCAAAGGTTGGAAACCGAGTTTATGACAATGTCCGTTTAAAATAAGAATTTATAATCCACAAGAGAAAAAATTGAACCTAAGGATTATAAGTGGGTATTTCATTGGAGATATCAAAAGGTCTAAAGGATATAGGTTCTATTGTCCATCAAATCACACTAGAATTGTGAAATCAAGAAATGCAAAATTTCTTAAGAATGATTTGATTAGTGGAAGGGATCAATTTCAAGATATAGTTTCTGATAATGATCATATGGATACTCAACCTTTCACCTCAAATAGTAAGGTATTTGTCATTTATAACAATCCTCAAGTTTAAATATATGTTGTGCAAGTAATTGTTGAAATTCAACAGCCTAATGTAAACATAAAATGATAATCAAGAAATTCCTCAAGTTGCTGGTAATCTAGTAAATCCAGTTATTTAGGAATTACCTGAAAGAATTCAATAACTAGTTGAACAACAGACTCTGCAGGAGGATGTTGGTGCAACATTAAGGAAATCTACTAGAATAAAGAAATTATTTATTACTAGTGATTATGTTGTATATCTACAAGAATCTAACTACAATATAGGAACTGAGAATGATCCTGAAACCTTTTCACGTGTCATGAGTTGCAATGATTAAATTTATAATACAATGTAGAATGATCCTGAAACCTTTTCACAAGCCATGAGTTATAATTAATTAAATTTATGGTACAATGTCATGACGAAAGAAATTAATTATATGAAGAATAATGATGTTTAGGATCTTGCTGAGTTGCCTAAAGGAGCAAAACATATAGGCTGCAAATAGTTATTTAAGACAAACAAATACTTATTAGGCAACATTGAGAGATACAAGGCAAGATTCGTTGCTAAAGGATTCATTCAAAAAGAAGGAATTGATTACACAGATACATTTTCTCCTGTGTCTAGAAAAGATTAACTTCGTATAATTTTGGAATTGGTTTCTCATTTTGACGTGGAATTGCTTTAATTGGATTTGAAAATGGTTTAAAAGAGGATTACATAAAACAAGCAGAAGGATTTTCCTATAATAAAGGTGAGCATTTGGTTTGCAAGCATAAAAGATCCATATATGGATTGAAACAAGCATATTGCTAGTGATATTTGAAAATTTATGATATTATCTCATCATTTGGTTTTGAGAAAATCTTATGGATCAATTTATATACCAGAAGGTTAGTGGGAGTAAAATTTGTTTTATTATATATGTGGATGACATATTAATTGCAACCAATGATAGGGGTTTGTTACATGATGTGAAACAATCTCTGTAAGAATTTTGAAATGAAAAATATGGGTGATGTGTCTTATGTCATTGGCATTAAGATTCATCGAGATAGATTCTGTGGTATTTTGGATTTATAAGAAGCCTATATTAATAAAGGTTTAGAGAGATTTCGGATAAAAGATTGTTCACCTACTGTAGCTCCCATTGTGAAAGGGGATATGTTCAATTTAGACCAATACCTGAAAAATAATTTTGAAAGGGAACAAATGAAAAACATTCTATATGCTTTTGCAGTCAGAAGCCTGATGTATGATCAAGTTTATACAAGACCTGACATTGCATTTGCTGTTAGAATGTTAGGCAAATATCAATGTGACCCAGCTTAGGTTGTTGGAGAGCTGCAAAGAATGTATTGAGGTACCTTCAAAGGATCAAACATTACATGCTTATGTACAGACAAATCGACAATCTAGAGGTAATAGGGTACTTAGACATCAGGTTATATCTTCATGTTCGCCTATGGAGTCATATCTTGGAGAAGTGTCAAGTAGGCCTTGACTGCTGCTTTCACCATAGAGGCTAAGTTTGTTTCTTGATTTGAGGCTACATCACACAATGTATGGCAAAAGAATTTCTTATATGGGCTTAGACTCATGGATTCCATTTCTAGGCCATTGAGAATTTATTGTGACAATTCAACTGCTATTTTTTTAGCTAAAAACAATAAGAGCGATAGTTAAAGTAATAACATCGACATCAAGTTTTTATCTATAAAGGAACGTATTAAGGACAAGAAAGTGGTCATTGAACACTTTAGCACTGAATTAGTGATAGTTGATCTTTTAATAAAAGGCATGCCACCAATGAAGTTCAAGGATTATGTTAATAGAATGGGATTGAGTTCTATTATATAGTTTTTATTATATGAACAATGTTGTTTTCATGAAACTCTTATAATATTTTTTCTTATTATGGTGCACATTATTGAATTTTGAGAAAATTGATTATTTTGGACCTAGAATATACATAGGGTCTATTCATCAAGTAATGTTACAACATTTGATTAATACAATTATAGTATATTGTAATACATGGAAGATAATACTCATTTACTAGAGGACTTATCATCATAATTTATATATTATATTTGGATCAAATTAGGATTTAATATCAAATTAAACGTATGAACTAAGTGGAACAATGTGAGAACTTCTCATATTCTTGGTGTCATAAATGGTCCAAAATTATTAATTCCGTGGTATGAATTCTTGATTTTATAGTAGCTGATAATGTACTTAACGAGAGCACATTCATATAGGATTTCTTGCAAGTTTTGGGTCCCTTAAGCTTTTTTTTTCTTCTGAAAATATTCACCATCAAATTGGGAATTAGAATTTAGAAGAATTCCAAAACGCAGACTCCTCAAGCAGAATCAACAATAATTGAAGGTATTTTTTTTCTTCTGGATTTAGTTTTTATGTTATTCTAATGTACATTATTGTTGGATATATATGCAAGAATTGGCTAACAATCTTTTACATAGATGTGCATCGTGCTCCGTAGGAACTTGGTCAACCTCAATGTACATGTAAACCGTGTGTGGAGCTTGTAGAGCATGCGCCTGTATAGAAAGCTACGCTTGTAGCTTAGTTGTTCCTAGCTATTAAAGGTCCTATGTCTATACACGATTGAACTGGGTCCGAGTTAACTAGTGTTGTTAAACTCTGTTTTAAAAATTGGATCGGACCGGTTGGTTCGACCGGTAATCAGTCGGCTATCTAGTTCGGTTCATTCTTAAAAACCGATTTTCAATTGAACTAGTGAGAATCGGTTAAAATCGGTCAATTGACCGGTCGGACTGGTCCGGTTAGATCGGTCTGACCACTGGTTCAATAATTTTTTATATTTTTATTTTTATTTTGTTTAGTATATTTTTGTATTTTTTAATATTATTAATATTATATATAATTATAACGTCACACCGGTTCGATCAGCGATTCGATCAGTAGTTGAACCGATCGAACCAATTAAATCGGTGACCAATAAAATTTTCGATTTAATGTCCGATCCAAGTTAAACATACTGGTTGCCTCACTCTTCTAGTTTGTGTAGCGAAACTCGTTTTGTTCACCCAAACAACAAGGAGGACTGAAACTCCCGCTCTCGTCCACTGTACCTACCCTCTGACCTGCTTGGCATGCAAAGCTCCCGCTCTTGTCCACTGTGCCTACCCTCTGACGAGACCAGATCTTCTGTCCAGTTTTACTCTGTCTTATTCTGTCTCATGAAATCTCAGTCATTTATTTTACAGGTCCCACGTGGGTCTCATGTAAGACCCACATAAATAAACGACTGAGATTTATTAGACACAATAAAATACCATAATATTGGACAGAAGATCTGGACTCTCCTCTGACCTGCTTGGCATGCAAAGGCCTTTGCATGGAGACATGTCACATGTTGGAGACAGCGCAACTGCCACTGACAGCCACACATTTGTCTTAGAAGTTAAGGGCTTTTAATTGTGCAAACTGTCTTTTTTCAAAAGGGTAATACATTTTATCTTTTTTTTATAAAAAATCCTAAGACCCACTAATTGAAAACATTAAAATCACAAGCTATAAAAACTTGACGACTAATATTTTGAATCATCCTTTCAACAGACCATCCAATCACCAAGGGCAAAGGGTGGTCACATAGACATTGGATTATAGAACATTGCCCGTATACATGATTAAGACTTTGTAATAATATTATTCTGTGATGGGCTAAATATACAGTAGCCTGAATACATAATATCTAAAGCAGCAAATTTGCTTTTTGTGTCACATGGCAAATATCTACCCCAACCTCATCTATAAGAACGTGGCTCGCTACCCTCTTCTTCTTCGCAAGCGTAATTTCTCTTGTTTTCATACAAACGTAATACCATGGCATCAAAGAATGTGAAACAAGAAATTCATGTGCTACTAGTTGCATTCTCATCTCAAGGTCACATGAACCCCATGCTTCGACTAGGAAAGTATTTACTCACTAAAGGCCTTCATGTCACGCTTGCCACTACTGAGTTTGCCCGCCACCGTATGCTCAAATCCTCCACCATCACTTTCACAACCAATTCAGTCTCCGGAGCCCAACTTCTCTTCTTCTCCGATGGTCTAGCCTAGAGTATGACCGCAAGGCAAACCTAGACTACTTCATGGAATGTGTGGGCAAGTTTGGATCCATTAACCTGTCGAACCTTATCAAAGAACACTACCCCATTAATGGTCAAAAAAGGTTGTCTTATATCGTAAACAATCCCTTTGTTCCTTGGGTAGTTGATGTCGCCAACGAGCATGGAGTCCCCTGTGCCATGCTTTGGATTCAACCATGTTCACTTCATGCGATTTATTATCGTTTCTACAACAAGTTAAATCCATTCCCAACTTTGATAGACCCTGAAATGAGCGTTCAACTACCAGGCTTACCATTATTGCTCACCGAAGACTTGCCTTCTTTTGTTCTTCCTTCAAATCCATTTGGTAGCATTCCTAAATTGTTCTCTGACATGTTCCAAAACATGAAGAAGTACACAAGGATTTTAGGGAACTCATTCTATGAGCATGAGAAAGATGCTATAAACTCCATGTCCGAGCTCTGCCCATTTCTCCCCATCGGTCCTCTAGTCCCTACGTCACTATTCGGAGGAGGAGAAGAAGAAGGTCAAGACACAGGCGTTGAAATGTGGAAAGCAGAAAACTCTTGCATTGAGTGGCTGAACAAGCAAGAACCATCTTCAGTCATTTATGTGTCATTTGGAAGCCTCGTTGTTTTAGCAGCGAAGCAAATGCAGAGCATAGCAACAGCATTAAGAAACGCCAAACGCCCTTTCATTTGGGTGGTTAAGCAACCAGATACTCCACCACCTGATGGATCTGGTCAACTTCCGACAGGATTCTTGGAGGAGACCAAGGACCAAGGACTTGTCCTCTCATGGTCTCCGCAAACCAAGGTCTTAGCCAATGTCGCCGTAGGATGTTTTATAACTCACTGTGGCTGGAACTCTGTGCTGGAAACAATTGTCGCTGGCGTTCCGGTGATTGCATACCCTCAATGGACCGACCAGCCAACTACTGCAAAGCTTATTGTTGATGTTTTTGGCACGGGTCTAAGGCTTAGGGAAAACAAAGATGGAGTTGTTAGTCAGCAGGAAATTGAACATTGCATTAGAGAGGTTATGGACGGACCAAGGTCTGAAGAACTAAAGTCCAACGCAATGGCATTCAAACGAGAAGCGGCGGTGGCGGTTGCCAGCGGTGGCTCGTCGGACCGGAACATTCAATTATTTGTGGATGAGATTATTGCCAGTTAATTCTTACTCAAGTATGGTATGCTGATCATCCAAATTGTTGTGAATAGTTAGACTTTACACGTGAAAAATAAAGATTATGTTGGTGTTAACGAAGATACACGTATCTCTACCTCTAATTAGTAATAAGCAATCAGAATTCGATTGATTTGATGAGGTTATTATATTTCTCAAATTTCTTAATTATTTCAAGTTATGCATATAGAGAGTGAGAGAAGGAAGTGTTAATTGCAGCTTCTATAAGGACTATGGTTGGTGTCGGAAAATTAGATGCTTAATCTGAGACCCAGTCACAAGCCAAGTGATTGAATACACAAAAACCCTAATTGAATATGAGTTGAGATGGATCGTATCTAACAAAAGTTGAATCTACATTTTTAAAATTTATATCAAACTCAACAAATTAGTTCAATTCATTATAACAACAAAATTTAAGTATAATTTGTAATCTCATTTTTAATATAAGTTTTTTTGGGAAAATTAATATTGCATCATCTATAGACAAAACTAATACAACATTAGAATGAGTTCAAGGCAAATACTCTACGTACAAGTAAAATAAAATAAGAAATTAACTATTTATAACAACATGATAATCTGCATTAAAGATTCCATCTACGTTTTATGTAAGAGGGAGACTAAACTGTAGATTTTTGGCAATTAAGGTTGATCTAATCTAGTTAATGATCATGTCAGCTAGCTAGTATTTCCCTTCTTTAAGATTAGTTAACCTTCAAGAGTTTCACTCCTTCCAAAAGGAGTAGATGGTAGTGATGAACACAGATTTATAAAGAATTACATTAGGCATACCCTTCTTTGAATTTATGATGGCCCAACTCATAGATTGTTCTAAGTATAAGTATATTTGTTACCTAGTATCATGTGCAAGATCCTGCTCTAAACTACTTTCAAGAATCTGCATAAAAAAAGAGGTGATCCTTATCATTCACTTCCATTATATATAAAACATAAGTTGTATCCACAGTGTCATGCCATTGGCTTTTAGTCCTAAGTTTGTTTTTAATCACAAGCTAGCAGATAAAAAAAGGCTTTAGGGTGAATGGAAATTTCGCCATAAAAGTGAAGATCAAAGTACTTCAATTAATCCCTTTGCAAGGATCAGATGACATGATTTGTTAGAGTATTTACCACTCAAAACTAGAGACCAAATGATAGAACCATCAATCTATTCATTAAACATTTGAGGAAAGAATTGAGCCAGAGTATCAAAACCTCTTAAATTCCCTCTCCATTGACCATTGCGGATCAAAGATGATACTCTAAGCTTAAGAGGAATTATGTTTCTTAAGTGTTGAACTTGAGGATTGAGAATAATGGGACTTGAGTCTAACCAATTATTATACCAAACCATGATCTATCTCCATTGCCAATATTGCATTTAATATAAAAAAAAAAAACAAAGTCACGCAACTTCATCACCTAGTGAAGAATCCAGGAGAACTCCCTAGTACAAGAAGCCTACTAAACATTCACATTTTTAGGTGATACTCTTGTATCCACTTGACCCCAAGTGCATTACGATCAGTGTATGGCCGCCAAAGCCTTTTGCACATTAGGAATTTTTGCATGGTAGAAATAGAAATGACCCCAAGGCCTCCAAGTTTCTTCTTCAGAATAATAACCTCACTCCATTTTATCTTAGCATTCTTTAAGTTTTCAGTTCTATCGGACCATGGGAATGCTTTCATGATTATGTCAACCTCTTTAAAGACTTTCCTTGGCAATGCAATGTAAGCAGTCCAGTATAGATGTAAGCTACCTAATATATAGATAGTAAGGGTTAGCCTAGTAGCATAGGAAAGAAACCAATTTTGTAAAGCATTCACTCTTGACTGTATTCTTTCTTTAAAGGGTAAACAATCATTAAGCTTTGGCTTGGAGTAAGTGATTGGAACTCCCAAGTAACAGAGAGGAGTAGAATGCAAGTTTAGCCAACTGTTCCCTACACTTCAACAATATTTCTCAAATCAGCTGAGAGATAAAGACTGCTCTTCTCAGAGTTGTGTTTTAAACCTGACCATTCAACAAATAATTCCAGAACATATATCATCATGTTAATGGAGTGAAGATCAGTTCCACAAAGGATCAAAAGATCATCAGCATACATAAGGTCAATAAGATTGAGAGCATTACATTTGTAGTGAAATTAAAAACTCCTGTTACAGGAGATTAACTTACTTGTCAATCGAGAAAAGCCTTTCATCATAAGAGTGAGTGTAGCACCCCACTCACGCAAGACCTGAACCCGAAATCGATGGTGATATCCGAGTCCGTGCCCCACAAGGGTGGCGTGTTAAAGTACTCATTCAGTCAAAAATTGGTATACTTTTTTTCTGGCGCACAAAACACAATATGCGGAAAACCATAATCAAATAGGGCATAAGCCCTTTTCAATCATACAGTGAAATTTACAAAATTCCCATATGGCCAATTGGGCCCTTTCACAATAACAAACACTTTAGTCATTTCAAAATACACATTT
>JANITX010000211.1:69341736-69354045 GCA_027564395.1 Erythroxylum ulei | reverse complement strand
ATATATTGTATATTGCAAATTTTAATTTATTGAATAAATTTTAATTAATATGTCGAAAGTTATCTTTTTAATTTATAATGATAATTATGATAATATTATTTTTATTTTCAAAATTAAGAATTATTATAATAAAAATTTTTAATGGTGCCTATATTGCTTTTAATTTAAGTGTAATTATTATTTATTTGATAATGAACCTATTTTAATTTATAATTTTATATGATTTAGATTCTTATATTTAGTATCCATTTGATTATATTAATGATATAAATTTACTTTAAAAATTTTCTTTAAGTAACAATTATCGTTATTATTTATATATGAAATATGTGAAAATAATATTAAATAAATAAATAATTATTTTAAATTTCTATTATTATGATTTTTGCAGACAAAGATAGTGTAAAATTATAAATTATACCGTACAATATATTGAAGGACTATTTTAAATTTTAAAAAAATTGAGGGACTATTTTATAAATTTAAAAAATTACCTAAAACGATATTCGGTATTGACCAATACTGGTACAGTACCGTACTAGAATTAGATACGGTAATGGTAATGATATAATATTCATAACATCGACATAAATACAAATTGAATATCATAATTATAATTTCAATTGTATAGTAATTAATTAAAAAATTCTTTTGTATTAAAATATAAAATATAATTAACAAAGTACATAAAGATAAATAATATTTTATTAATTAAAATAATAATGTTATAAATAAAATTATAACCAACCGAATAACATCTTATTCTGTATGCGGAATCGAGTTTAGGTTAGGTTAGTATACGAGGAAAAAAATATAAAGCACAAAAGGTCAAGAAAACGAAAAAGGAAAACCGATCCCACCAGGACTAAAGTTACAGGAATTTTTGTTTTGAGTACAAAATTCTTATAATAAGACAATATGTGTCCCTACCTCTCTGAATTGCACAATAGTTTTTGAGAGGTAACAGTCTATGTATGTAACCATCACTTCACACCTATTCTTTCTAAGACATATTTTATTTTGTAGCTAAGATTGTATCGACAAGTTAACAATTGACGAAAATGAAGCTGTCTATGATGATAACCTCAAACACAAACATTTGGAGATAAGTCTCCACCTAAAATTGGGTGAGAAGCTATAATCCCAACCCCCAGATATATAGGATTACAAATAGAAAAGCATAACCCATGGTCCCTAGCAAAGAGGAATTGGATCGACACGAAAAGGCAGATGCCATCTAGAGATTTGTGAAGCCACTTCCAATGCTCGCAAGCCTGTCCAATTCATTATTCATCGACGTTTGTGTTTTTCTTTTTCTGGCATCTTTTTGTCTAACTTTGAGTGTAATGAAAATCCCCCTTTTTGTCAAAGAATATAGTTCGAATTGACGATTGAAATTCTAAATTTAACTATTAGATCTAATGATTAAAAACTTAAATTAGTTCTATCAATTTAATTGTAAAATTTTTAAACTGTTCAATTTTTAAGTTTAATTTTTAACTTTTCGGTTCGATTTATTTTAATTTTTTTTGTTAAAAAATGCTCAATTTCTTAGTTAACTTGTCAATTTTTGTTACTTAATAAGTTCTTATAAATTAATTTAATTTTTATTTAATAATCTTTTTTTAATTAAAATTTAAATTCTCTTTCAATCATATTTCAAGTCTCTTGATTTTATTCAATCTTTAGCCAATTTTATGACAATCTAATATCCTTTAAGTTTTTTAAACCTTAAATTTCTTATCTTATCGGTTTAATTTTCGGTCTCGTTTTTAAAACATTAATTGGAATTTATAAACATTGTGTTTTTTTTTGTAAATTATATATTGTGTTTTTTTAATTGAAACAATTGCTAACTATTCGGTTAATGCATACATTTACAAATGTTTCTCACTTGTAATTTTAGTTTTATAGTGTAATATTTTATGAAGAGCATTTTACAATGTCGGGGATGGTATTTTTGTCGATACCCATAAAAGCAAAATAATACATAATAATTCCTCGAATTTTGAGATCAGCATATCGCTCCAATTTGTTCCAACTTCTCTTAATGACCGCCTTGAAATGTACCTCTGGTGAATATATGTCTTTTAGGCTGTTGTCTCCATGCACCTAACTCTTGAAATATGAAGTTTTAAAGTCCCACGCCACATACAAAGAAACAAAAAGATTTGCAGCTTGTAATGTAACCGATTTGGCATTATATGATATGAATGCCAGGAAACCGTTAGGTCCAAGTTTTTTAACTGTTAAGATCCGGTTTGTCGACCTTGCCGTGTTCAATATTCCATCAGAAATCAGTAACCTGCTTTATAGGTCGAGTCAACTCATAAGGTAAATTTGGCCTGTAAACCTCTATATTGATGCGTTACTCAATTTGGGTTAACCGTCTTGGCCACTACGGACTAATTGAACCGTGTGCTTTAACTTTCTTCATTTAAAAAATCGTAAATTTAAATTATCACTAACTTTTACCTAATATTTGAGTCTAGATCTTCTGTCTAATATTATGGTATATCCAATAAATCTCAATCATTTATTTATGTAGATCCCGCATAAGACCCACATGGATTCCGTAAAATAAATAATTAAAATTTTATAAGATAAAATAAGACAGAATAATATTAGAAAGAGGACGTAGATTATTAATGTCTTGTACTAGAACAATAATTTCACCTTAGTGATGTAGAATTTGGTATGTCGTGTCAAACAAGTTAACGTGTCTCTTGTCTTATATAGAAAAAAACAAAAAACAAAAAAGCAGATTTGTAGCGAGAACATAAAAAGTCAAACAAATCCTTCAATAGGCATGTGAACTATTTAGTCTATATAACATTTAAATGTTAAAAATTATTGATCTTGTCTAAATAAATAATTTAATCTTTAAAATCACTTAAACAACTTTCATAATGTTTTTATATATGTCGTGCTATTTAAAATTAATATCATATATATGTTACACATCAATTAGCATTATATTTAAACAAAATTATGTTATTTAATTTCATTAATATTAAGAATTTAATTAAACCTTTGAAAAATTAAAATTAAACCATAGTTTGTGTGAAGTTAAGGGACATATTTGACTATGATGCTTAAACAGAAATAAAGGAATACGTAATATATAACATATATATATCATGAGAAACTGCCAGCAATTTGTTTATACCTAGTTTCATTGATGACGCATTTGAGAACAGGACAAATATCCATCACAATCTATTACATTAAAAAGGGTGACTCCATCCCTCATAATTAAAGACTAATTGAAGTAAGTCTACTCTAATAATTATGATAAAAAGATCAATTTGAGCATTGATAGATGGTGAGGCCCGAGCTAACTAGAAAGATTCATGGTCATGGTTTTGCGATTGCCTTATACGTACGCTATATGTTGGTTCTTCTTTATAGTAAACAAATCTCTAGTGCAAGCTCAGATTAGTCTAATTGTAAATAGCTTAAAGATATTTTTTTATAGTTGAGATTCTTTTAAGACACCTCGCAAGTAAACCAAAATATAACATATATAAAAATAATCTTCCACTTTTTACATCCATTAAAATTAAAAAATGATTATAAAGGTTAGGAAAGGGTTAACAATTATGCATAGTCTTTTCTTTATATCTTATAAAGAGACTGTTTTTATAATTCAAATTTCTGGCCACAAAAGAGTAGCCGGTGCATTTATTAAGATTAAAATATGAGGACCATTGTAGGGAACAATTAATAATCTCTTTTAGACACAAAAGTATAACATTTATTTCTATAAGTTTTTTATTTCTACAAATTTTTATTTATATAAAATTCTTATTTTCATAAAGTTTCTTATTTATACAATTTTTTTTTCATATTTTAAAGATTAAGATTATTTTATTAAACCTTTAATTAGGTCTCTTAAACGTTGTAAAGAAAGATTATATCAATAATATTCTTATATTCACTTAAATTTTAATTTTTTAATTAAGAAATTTAGAATTTTTTAATCCTTAAATTAAGGGTTACTTGACTTTTCTTTGTTTCTTGCTAAATCAGACTTCTACCTTTCTAACTTAAAAGTAATATAGAAATATGATTTTTCTTGCCGCTGAAAAAAAATCCTCTATGCTACGTTGGGAATATTGACTAGGATAATGAAATGTACTTGATTGAAGGAGCTGCATTTATTAGTATACGCACAATATAAGATGATTTGAACTACCTCAATAAATAACACATTCACCTGTCCCCCAGTGCTTTTCTGAATTTCTCTCCTCCGGACGTACATTTCCACGGGACCTATAAAAGGACAAGCAGAAACTTCCAGGAAGGGGATTGGTGTTCATTAAAGCTGACGCAAACAATTACGAACTTTTGATATTTGACATGATGCTTTGGTGGATCGAAATTTCTGAGCATTTCGTGTTCGACTTCGCTACCCCCAGCGTTTGATTTCCGAGTGCACACAATTGTATAATGCTGTCACAGGCATATATGGACAGGCGATGGTTATGGGTTAAAATCATTAGGGTTTAATGGCCATTGCGTACTTGCAAATTTGCTGAGACCCATCTGGAGATTGGTTTTCATTTAGGGTCAGTATCAATGTACAAGTGGAAGTTAGTGACACGTCAAGTTCTCTTGGAAATCACTGCTTCTGTGGTTTCTATTATTCTATATATTTAGTAGCCTTTCTTTGTGTTTGTCACTTCCTCAAAGCCTCTCATTTCTTGTATTGTTTTCAGTAGCTAATTGTTTTTTTTTATCTTTTCTCGTGATAGTACACGCGATTCAGAGGTACAGAGCTGGATAATGGGATCTGAGCCTCTGATTCATGTCTTTCTAGTTTCATTTCCTGGTCAAGGACATGTCAATCCTCTTCTAAGACTTGGCAAGCGTCTTGCTTCCAAGGGCTTGTTGGTAACGTTATCAACGCCTGAAATCACGGGCAAACAGTTGAGAAATGCCAACGACAACATCACTGATGAACCAACTCCCATCGGTGATGGATTTGTGAGGTTTGAGTTCTTCGAAGATGGTTGGGACGACGATGACCCGAGACGTAAAGACCTTGACAAGTACATGTCACAACTTGAGCTTGTGAGCAAACAAGTGATTCCGAAGATGATCAGAAAATATGCAGAGCAAGGCCGGCCTGTTTCTTGCTTCATCAACAACCCTTTCATCCCTTGGGTCTCTGACGTTGCCGAATCTCTTGGTTTGCCTTCTGCAATGCTATGGGTACAATCTTGCGCGTGCTTCTCGGCGTATTATCATTACTATCACGAACTCGTTTCTTTTCCCACTGAAGAAAACCCTGAAATCGACGTTCAGTTGCCATGTGTGCCACTGTTGAAGTACGATGAAGTGCCTAGCTTCTTGCATCCTGCAACTCCTTATCCTTTCCTGAGAAGGGCTATTCTGGGTCAATTCAAGAATCTTGATAAACCCTTCTGCATATTGATGGACACTTTTCAAGATCTCGAGAACGATACTGTGGAGTACATGTCCAAGCTGTGTCCATTGATTAGGACTGTTGGACCATTGTTTAAGAACCCCAAAGAGCCAAACTCAAAAATTCGAGCTGATTTCTACAGGCCAGATGATTGTATTGAATGGCTCAACAGCAAACCCCCATCATCTGTTGTTTACTTCTCTCTTGGTAGTGTGGTTTTCTTGAAACAAAACCAGGCTGAAGAAATCGCGTACGGGCTTCTCAACGCTGGTGTCAACTTCTTATGGGTTCTCAGACCACCAAGCAAAGACATACCCTTTGACCCTATTACCTTACCAGACGAATTCCTCAAGAAAGTAGGAGATAAGGCGAAAATAGTTCAATGGTGTCCACAAGAGAAAGTTTTGGCCCACTCGTCGGTGTCGTGCTTTGTGACGCATTGTGGGTGGAACTCATCAATGGAAGCGTTAGCGCTGGGGGTTCCTGTGGTGGCTTTCCCTCAATGGGGTGATCAAGTGACTGACGCCAAATACTTGGTCGATGTTTTTAAGGTTGGCGTAAGAATGTGCCGTGGAGAGGCTGAGAACAAGTTAATAACTCGCGATGAGGTCGAGAGGTGCTTGTTGGAAGCCACCGTTGGGCCTAAGGCGGAGGAGATTAAGAGGAATGCATCCAAATGGAAAGCCAAGGCAGAGGCCGCGGCAGCCGAAGGTGGCTCATCTGACCGGAACATTCAAGCCTTCATTGAAGAGGTCAAAATGACAAGTCTAAAACAGGTTAATCAGCTTCGAATGAGCTGAATAGAGTAACAACTACTCTGTACTTTCTCTCTTTTACTTACCATAAACCTTCCATATGATAATGACCTGGACGGTGCAGTTAGATCGTAGATTATTACTTTATTAACACGTTTTAGTTTTTGTGTAAGTTACAAACATAAAGCAGCAGGAGTGTAGCCTCACTCTCAGCTAATATTTATTAAATGAACTTATAAATAAAATTTATTAAATGATAATTAATAGTTAAAAATTCTAATATTTAAGGATTTTTAAAGAGTTTATAAAACTCAAATTCACAATTTCATTGTTTGAAAATTGTAAAGAAAATTTGAAATAAAATGACTATTGAAGCTTACGAAGTTAAGTGAACACGTAGAGCAAATTATGTCACCCAATCTAACTTAACATTGATTGGTACATGTGGGTTCCTTTCAATTTCAACGGAGTTGGGTAAGAAACTATCACTAATAATTGTAGACTACGCTCAAGTTTTTGATAACATCGGTTTCAGAAAAATGATGGGTTTGACCAATCTTGGCATTTTGTGCTTTATGTGTTTTTGTCGAGCATCTATAATGAGAGCCATACAGGGGGGGGGTGGGGTTTCTGTCAGATTTTTCTATGCAAGTGAAGCCAAGACCTTGCATTTAGCAAACCCAGTTTGCAGAATGCCACTGTCGTTCACGGCAGGCAGGGCCACGTTCTGCTTGGTTGGCCAACTAACAGAGTTAATTTAAGCAAGATTTTAAGTTTGATTTTCGGCAACGGGATAGAATGGACTGCTCTGTTAAGGGGTTGACTAAAATTATACCGTGATTCAATCCTTTAGCGGTGATCGGGCCTGCGACTGGGGGTCTTTGGAGTTGGGGATTCAACCTTTTGGAGCAAGGGCCACGTTTTGCTTAATGTAATTAATGATTAAATTATCAGGCATGATTCAAAATTTATGTCTGTAAGATACTCTTGTTCTTAATACAAAAAATAAAAAAAGAGTTATTTAAAATTGTGCATAAGAAATCACTTTGTAACTTACTATGTCGATATTGATCAACTTAATTTTTAACAAAGCATGCTAAATGCCAAGGATATAAAATAAGCCACGAAAGACAACCCACCCTGATCTTCTTGGCAACACCGCCTTTATGGGAGATGCCTCCCTTAATATTATTATATCACATTGATAGAATCATTTTATTGAATAATTAGACTTCTTTAATTACGTTATTTGACATAATCATATATTAATATTGTGACAAGTTCTCACCAACTTTATCAATTTAAATTAGGGATAGCAATAGGGTTAGGTCATGAGTCTCCTTTCAAGTGTTTTTAGTAGATCGACCTATGAATTAGGCACGAACCTAGACCAGTTTAAAGTCCAATTTTAAGAAAAATTCGCTATAGATCGCCTCAATCTCATTCTCAATTTGAATTCCGCTAAAAAGGCACGAAGAGTAAGTAAGTTTTTCAATAAGTTATTAAGTCAAGGATAGATGTTTTGTTGTTACAACTCTATCATATATCAGTTATCACTATACTCATGTGATAGGAAATTATCTAAATAAATATGTTTAACTTTAAATTAGCAAAATTCATATAAACGTCATTTCCAAGAGTTTGTTAATTTTTCCAGGTACATGCTATTTTGGTTATCAGCATCTTCACGATGGACTAACAAATAAGAGCATGATGTATTAACATTAAAATATGCCTAATCTTAACATAATGAAACCGTCTTAATTCAAGAAGATGGACAAACTAAGTCCTCCTTATATTGCTTAGTTGAAAACAATTATTACGTTCCAATTGTTTATTGAGGTAAAACACAAGGCAAGAATTGTAATAGGTTGAAGTGATTTTGGTTTCTTTCTAACGTTTACACCTTAAGTCTAGGGATTCATAATGGATGACTTGATCACAATACACAAAAGTAGTAAAATAATAAAGATAATAGGTGAAAGGCTTGAATGGAGTTGCAGCATACATTGAGTATGAATGTCCTCTCTAGGGCTAATAATTGTACGGGCATCAACCTACCAAATGTAGGGATGACATAATAAATTCGAATTTTTAAAAATTATTTAGTCTTTACGTTAGATTTAAGTTCGGAATATTCTATTTAAACTCAATTTCTTCTTCAAAAAGTAAAACTAAAAAAATTTATGTAAAAATCAAAACTCTTAATATTAATTGAAAAGTAGGTTTAAATCTTAATTTAACTATTTGTTCAATAATTATTTAGTTGGTGTGTGATTTCTATATTATTGTTTATATTCAAGAATTAACTTAATATATGTTCTATAAATAATCAGAAATAACTTCTTTATTAAGTAAGAGTAAGGTTATATATTATCGAACCTTTTTAATCTCAAACATCAATAGAATTTTAATTGAGCGATGATAAATAAAGATTGAACTTTTATTATTAAAAATAAGAAAAAAAACGTTAAATATGCCGAGCAATATCAAGCAGGGGTCGTAATAAATTAGATTAGGTTTAGACTGGCATACTGATAAGCCTGATTTTATCCATCAACTTCAAGTTATGTCTAATTTTAACTTTTGTCACTTTCAATATCATATCAAATTTTGTCATCGATATCAAGTCATCTTAATAATAATGATTGGGGTGTTTTTAGTTTGATCAGAGTGGTTGAAATCATAATGCCCTTTTTTTCTATGCCGTAATTGTTTGTAGTTAAGTGTCATTTTACATGTAAAACATGTGGTCTGAGAAGATTAACTGAATTTGATTGGTAAATTTTAGTTTAACTTATTAATTTATGTTCCAATAGATACAATTTCACTTAGTAACATAGAACAAAATATCCGATAAGAGTCTCGATGAAATTTGAAATTTATTTTCGATAAATCCACATATAATGTAAAATAGTAATAATATAAAATAAAGATAAATATGTATGCACAAAAATATAAAAATTTGTAATGTAATACGTAAAACATTACATATAGAACGTGGTAAAAATTAACAATACCAATTAAAATCAAGTAAATAATACATAAATTAAGAAAAGACAAATGAAAGAATTTGTTAAAATAGGATAAATAAAAAATTCATTTTCACATCATCATTTAATGTTTAAATCCTTATTATGCTACAAGTTTATAAGAGAGAGTAATAGTTATTTTATAAAATCACAACTATTTTTATTAGAAATCTTGGACCAATTATAAGTTAAAATGTACTATAATTTAAAGTTGAACTTCTAAAATTACATTAATTTTTATTTATATTTTAATATTTTAAAATGTTATCAATTAACTCGTCGAGTCATAAAATTTTTAACTTCATCATGATTTCGTCATCTAAGTGTCATTTAAAATGTTTTTTTATTGCTGTGCTCCACTTCCAAACAAACATTCTTTTATTTAATTACCCGGTCCGATTTTGACTTATGGCTTGATTGAAATAAGCAAAACGACGTCGTTTTGCAAATTATTTTTAAAAAAGTAAGGATGAACCAGCTTGGCCCGACCTAGCCTGTGCCCATCCAATCTGACCCAGACCGACCCGACCTCGACCATTTTGTAAATTATTTTTAAAAAAGTAAGGATGAACCAGCTTAGGCTGACCTAGCCTGTGGCCCATCCAATCTGACCCAGACCGGCCTGACCTCGACCCAACCTATTGACATTTCTAATCTCGCAATTGTGATTTACTAGAAAACCACCGCTAACAGTCTTTATATATTTTCTCATCCTGCAAGCAAGTCAACAACACTTCTCATTAGTTAGTTCTTGGTTAGCTTCCATATTTTTGTGTTTGATTACTGAGATCACGGTAACAACAACAATAATTAAAAATCTCACTGATAAAAAAGGTTCAATAATACGTAATTTTATTCTCAACTAATAGCGAGACTGTTTCTAAATGACCTATAAAAAAAGAAACACTCAAATTTAAGAGGCACACGCACATGTCAATGATATGCACAACTATGTACATAATCGTGTAAACTCCTATAATTATAAATGTCCAGTTTTTAAGTTTAAAGGCCAGACATGGTATAAAAACCTTATCTTTTGTAAGAAAAGAGACAAGATTGAGAGATCGGAATTGCATAATAAAGAAACACTCGACTAAAAAAATAATTATAATATAAATAATATTCATCGACTACAATTTTATTAAAGTTTGTTATCTAAATTTAATTTTAATTTGGAGTAGTATTATTTTATATATAAAATAATAAGAGAGATAGCTAATGAGGGAGAGAGACGAGCTAAAGTGATTAGTTGTAGATTTTTTATAAGGTGTTGTTGGATAAGATAATCCAACAAGATTACTCCACAGTTATTACTTCTTTGTGATTGGTTACAGTCGACCAGACTGAAAGGTATCTACAGCAAATGGTGTTGAAAAGATGTGTTAGTTGAAATAAATTGGTCATTTAGCTTAATTGTATAGTTAATATGATAACGTATGCCTTTGATTCAGCCTTAACAGTCAACTCCATGATTTCAGCAACATAATTTTAGCCTTAGAATCTTCTACTGTAATTGTATTTCCATATTTATACTTTCATTTCTTGTATAAATAGCTGTACAAATCGCTTATAGAATATATACAAAAACAACACAATTCTTTCTACATCTATCTTTCATGGTATCAGAGCCCACAATCCAGTCCTCTTCCCAAACACTTCCGACAACTACATAGCTCATTTTTCAAACCACCATTTTTTTTCTGCACTACTGAATATATCAAACTTCACAGCATCTACAGACTACTCAACACAGTTTCCATACACATTAACCTCATCACATGCCAATGGCCACACAACACACAAAACAAACACTACCACCCTTCCCTCTTCAGAATCATACCAACTTCATCACTACAACATTGGACAACTCCAATTATCTTGTTTGGAGCAATCAAGTTCGAACAATTTTACGTACCTGCAATCTACTGGGACACATCGATGGCACCAATGCCCCGCTTGCCAACACTATCTCCCCTGATTGGGAAAAACACGATGACTTGGTTTACTGTGCGCTAACTGCTACTCTGTCTCCGGCGGTGTCCTCTATGACCCTCAGATGTACTATTGCTCACCAGCTGTGGACCCGACTAGAGACCCACTTCCTACAGCAGACGACAGCTCAACGATCTCTTCTTCGTCGTCGATTACACACCACCAGAAAAGGTAACGCCACCATTTCCGATTATCTCAACACTCTCTCCTCCATATCGCAGGACCTTACCGCCATAGGAGCCTCTGTCCCAGACGAAGATCTGGTCGTCCTTGCTCTTAACGGCTTACCAGCTGACTATGAAGCATTTGTCATCGCCATCGAGAACCGCGAGGTTCAACCTTCCTTCACCGAGCTTTGAGCCAAGCTTCTCCTTCATAAGCAACGGTTGTCGGTGTACCACTCACCCTCTCCGACCGGTCCGGAAGTCGCCTTTGCCCCCCCCCCCCCCATCACCAACAGTGGACGAGGTCGACGGAACTCACACCCTCATCGCTTTCCTCATCGCTATCATCAGTCGGCTTACCCTAGAAATAATCCTCCCCAATTTTATGGGTCTCCGACCCACTCCAACCCGACAACCCATCAAGCCCACGCCCCAAACTCCTTCTCTCCAACCCACGTTCCACCTTTTGAAGCCCAAGTCCCACCCTCCTTTCATCAAGCCCAACAACCCCACTATAACTACTCTCCAGCCCAAACCTAATTTTTACCCTTGGCCCACAATCAGTCTTTTCAGCCCAACTACGTTACAAAATCCAACTACACCAATCCACCTCCCCTTTGCCAAATTTGCTACAAATTAGGCCACACAGCTGCCAAATGTCGTTTTCGATATTCCAACTCTCGAAATGCCCAACCATACCCTAACCCAAAAACATTTCATAGTGCTTTTTCTGCTATAAACATAAATGAACACCCAACTACTTCTAATCTCACCACTAGCACTATTCATGAATGGCTTCCTGACACTGGTGCCTCTGCTCACATGACGCCCAACCCACAGCTCCTAGACAATGTTGAGCCCTATAGTGGAACAAATCAAGTACTTGTTGGTAATGGCAAAGCCCTCTCTATCACTTCCACTGGCACATGCACACT
>JANITX010000211.1:69293313-69306234 GCA_027564395.1 Erythroxylum ulei | reverse complement strand
GATATTTGATTTTGTGGGTGATTGATGGGTTTCTTGTGTTGTAATCCATGCGAGTCTGTTTGGTCTCTGAGAGAAGGGTAAAAGTTTGTAAAACCTTGGAACTTTTGCAGAGTTTCTGATCTAAGTGAACATCTTGTGATTGAACTAGTGTTAAGGTTGTTGTGTTTAAACTTTATGGAGTTGGATGTCAAAAGCCTTCTGTCTGATTTGCGCGCTTCTTTCTCTGCTACTTTCTTCTTTTTTCCTCATCTCAAACTTCCTGTCGTTTGAATAGGGGAGAAAACTGCTCTGCTACCGGAAAAAAGTTGAGCTGAAGAAAAAAATTAGAAATATGTAATGGTAAGCGATGCCTACGCAGATATTAGGAAAAAAGGGTAAAAGGTGAAATTTTCTTACGAGCTTGAGGCTCCTCCTGAAAAGTTGATTTGCTTATAATCTACCGTTCTTCGTCCCTGATGCTTAGTAGATGTACTTGATTCAGTTGTTCTCTACTAACTGATAGACTACGGACAGTACATTCGATTTCTTGTGTCTTCTGTTGTTTAAAGTATCTTATTCTTACCTTTGGAGATTATTTTGGAACAGTGGTTTAGTGGTATGATGTAGTCTGTGATTCATTGCAGGCAATTCCATACATACGTTGCATAGGAGAATCATGGCCAATGAGTAAGGAGAGAGCATACTTTGAATCTTTGACACTCAAGGAACATGGCAAGTTGTGCCCTGAACATGTGCCTGAAGTCTATCATTATGACGGTACCATGTCTTTGATTGGCATGCGATACTTGGAGCCCCCACATATAATCCTCAGAAAAGGATTAATCGCTGGAATTGAGTACCCAGTGCTAGCAGAACATATTTCAAACTATATGGCAAGGACTCTGTTCCACACATCCCTTATTTATCGTACCACAACGGAGCATAAGCGTGATGGTAGGTCATATGGTCTGCTTCCTTTATTCCTTGTCTCATTCCTGGTTGGTGGCATGCTCTTTACCTCTGTCACAGAGTTGACAATTTATGCACAATGCATCTAACATGATTGCAACTGCTGAATTCTGTACAGTTGCTGAATTTTGTGGCAATGTGGAGTTATGCAGACTTACCGAGCAGGTTGTGTTCTCTGATCCTTACAGATTGTCTCAATACAATCGTTGGACTTCCCCTTATCTTGACCAAGACGCTGAGGCTATTCGTGATGATAATACCTTAAAACTTGAAGTTGCAGGGTTGAAATCTATGTATGGACTCTATTTTACTACTTCATTTGTATTTTCGTTATTATGTTTGTTTTAATCTATTTCTTAATCTATCATTATCAACATTCTTGTAGGTTCTGTGAAAGAGCCCAGGCCTTAATACATGGAGATCTACATACAGGCTCTGTCATGGTTACCCAGGATTCAACTCAGGTTATAGATCCGGAGTTCACATTTTACGGTCCCATGGGTTTTGATATTGGTGCTTTTGTTGGGAACTTAATTTTGGCATTTTATGCTCAAGATGGACATGCCAATCAAGAGAATGACAGAAAAGTATGTACAGAACAAATATCTTTCTGTTCTGTGTTCATGCATACTTGGAATATAAAATCAGTATTATGATTGTTAATATTCCTGTTTTTGCTTGTATTCGTCAAAATTCTAGTTTTTTCTTGCTAAATATACTACCTTTTTTAGATGTGTATTTACTTACTTTATAGCTGCCCCAACAAAATTATTAATCTGTTAGCATTGAAACTAGAATTTAGTTGGCTAATCCTACCGTTTATATCTTCTATGTTGACTTTCTCAGTTGTTTAAGCTAAATCATTGAATTTTCATGGTTTACGGAGGCCTTTATTATTGGATATACTCCCTTTTTCTCATGTTCATTTGCTTTGTTCTTTCAATTGTATTACACTTGTCCATGGCCACATCCTCATACTGGTTTTCTAGGTATTCATTTATATCATGTCCAATTAGGCACATTCTATTGAAATTTCTGAGGTATTTGTTTCAGTTTGCTTATAAACTTGAAAGTGTGTTTCATGAGTTTTGTGTTGGAATATGTATTCATTAATCATGAGTTTTGTGTTGGAATATGTATTCATTAATTGGTCTACAGCTTTACAAGTGAAAGCTACATTTTTGCAGAAGTATAAAGAATGGATTTTAAAGACCATTGAGGAGACTTGGTTTCTTTTCTATAAAAAGTTTACTGCCCTCTGGGACGAGCACAAAAATGGCCATGGAGAGGCGTACCTTCCTGAAATTTACAACAATCCTGAACTTCAGCTTCTTGTGCAGAAGAAATTCATGACAGATCTGCTCCATGACACCCTTGGATTTGGTGCAGCAAAAATGATAAGGTGATATCGAAAGTTTCCTTAAACAATTGTGGTTTCTACATTTTTTTTTTCTTATTTTGTTTTGGTTGAGAGATATGATAGTCTGCCCTATCTCAACCATTCTGAACTTTTCAATTTACAGGAGGATTGTGGGTGTAGCTCACGTTGAAGATTTTGAGTCAATTGCTGATGCTGCCAAACGAGCTAAATGTGAGCGCCAGGCTCTGGAGATGGCAAAGCTGCTTGTTAAGGAACGGCGCAAATTTCAATCCATCTCTGAAGTTGTAACAGTCATTCGGCAAAGTCAGTGATGACAAACTTCTAAAAAGCTTCTGTCCTCTCACTTTAACTACTGTAATTCGATATTAAGGCTTGTTTGTTTTTGATGTTTCAAAACAAAACAAATCATAAGAGATGTGTCGGAAGAGGATGCCAATTAAAAAAAAAGTACCAATCAAGCTACTTAGTTTTGGATTGTGATATTATGTTTTAAGTACAATAGTATTGTTAATATTGCGAAACAATGAAGTACAAGTGGTGTCGTGGGTTTCACGTCACTTGTTTTCGTTATTTCGTGTCTATGCTGTTTTATGAGCCTCTATCTATTTAAATTTTGTAGGTTTTATTTATTGGATTGACAGATGCTCATAAAATAGAGTTGACATAGAATAATAGTAGCAGTTGATCTTGTTGTGAGTCCTAGGTATTCAATGACATTTAAGCACTAAAATGACACTTGGCACTTGTTTTGATGGACTTATAAAAGTAGAGTTTTTGTTAGTAGAGTTTTTGACAGTAAAACTTTTTTTAAAAGAGCTTTTCTAAGAAGTCAATTGACTGTTTAGCTGTCATTTAAAAAAGAGTTTTTTTGAAAGAGTTTCATACAATAGACTGTTTGACAACATAAAAATAAAAAATACTTTTAATTTTAATTATATTTTATTTTGTAATCAAAATTATTTATGCGTATAAATATTATTTAAGTATATTAAACAATATGCAAAGTACAATATATTAATCATTATATAATTTTAAACTATATGAAACATAAATGAAGATATATCTAATCAAATCTTTTATATGAATTATAACATAAGTAAAATTAATATTAAAATATACAATAAAGCCAAATAATATTATATAATTTTCAAAACAAATGTGAAGATGAGTTTGTAGGTATTGTGATAATTACGTGTAAAATATAATGGCAAAAGAGACTAAAAAATAGGCTCATTAATTGATCTGAAAAATCTACTAAAAAAGCACTTTTTTGAGAAGTTCCAAATTTGAGCTTCTTAAAAAGCTGTATTTTAGCTGCTAAAAAAGCTATATCTACTAAAAAATTATTTTTTTTCATTTTACAGCCAAATACTTATTTTTTTAAAGGCTTTTGCGGTGGAAAAAATTGCTTATTTACCGTCCAAATGTATGAAGTCTTAATTTTATTAAGTAATGAATTTTGTCACTTAAGATTAATAATACTTTAAAAGGCTTACTAATGTTAGAGTTTTAAAAAATTACTTGTGTTTTTTAAAGTTTTTGTAATGTATAAAAATTATAAAAGTGGTTTTATTTTTTATTTTTGTTTTTTAGTCGTAATCTTCTTCATTTATTATTTAATTATTTAATATACTAACATAATTCTTATCAATATAATCTAATAATTTAATGAATTTCAAAATTTATAATTACTTTAAATTTTATAAATTAAAATTATTTACTTAATTAACTTATAAAATTAATTTAATATTTAATTATTATCAATAATAAAAATATAAATTATGTTAATATAAACAATTAAAATGTAGCCAAAAAAGATAAGATCAGAAAACAAATGATTCCTAAACTTGTATAACTTGCAAAAGGAAAAAGCTTACTACATGTGTCCCCTTTACAACATATTTTAATCCCCTCTAAAAAATCGTAGGGCGTATTAGTTTCGTAAACTTTCCAATTTTACTATGGACATCTCTTGCACAAATGAAAAATAAAAGCAATAAAAAACGAAATAACAAATAACATTAGAAATTTGGTAACACAGTTTGGCACACCTTGCTTATGTCTGCGGGGCATCACCTAACTTAATCACTTTCACCGAAGTACAATAGATTTACCCAAGGCTTTACTGAGCCGACACCACTCAACCCTTGACACTATTTCTCATCCTCACTTCCCGTGAAAGAATTTCACATCCAATAGTACGACCACCTCGTACTAACTTCAACAGAAGATTTTCTTAATCAATTTTTTAACGAAAGAACAATAAACAAATAACTCAAGTGATTAGAATAATAAAGAACAAAAACTAAATACACTGAAAATAGAAAAGAATAATTTCCCGATGAGTTTCGCTCTTTTGAAATGGATCTGAAAATTTTTGAAAAAATTTGGCAGAATCACGCAATACTCTAAACTACTTTATGGCTGCACCACCAACATATTCAGTGTGATAGATCAATCAATTAAGCCTCCACCAAAATCACCCAAGAAATATAAACCAGAAGCATATCGACTACACACCCAACAATCGACCAATTGCCAGAACTCACACACACAAGACAGTTATAGAGCAATGAGCCACCCACCAAAAATCAATACACGCCTGTAAACCACGTTTTTACATAACCATGAGAAGCTAGCAACAGTGACACACACCAATAGAGATCAATAACGTGAGTCACAAGATGGAATACCCATTCACTATTGCAAACACCTAAAGAGCAAAGACGATGCTTGAACAATTCCAATTAAATCATATGGCCCACGACACACATGTATATTTAACGCACAAGCCAAAAAGAATAACTCCCTTAGAGATTAGAAATTAGCCCACGATATGTATAAAAATTAGAACCCAAAAAACCACATAAGCTGCGCTTTTCAACACCCACTGCATTGTTGATTGCAAGACTCCCACTTAAGATGCACTTCTTCCATGGATAGAGACATATAAGATATTCACCAGCAAGAGCCCTTTTCCAACACGCAACAACCACTTCACTTTTTCTTCTATCCACGAAATCCACAAAATCTAGCAGTAAAACAATTTAATTACCCATATGATAATAGACTTCAATATTGTATAGGATCCTTTCACAACTACAAGTGTAACAACCACATCTATTTGAATTCCATTATAATTAATATCTTATATGTCTAATTAATAAATAATGCCAAAACTATTTACTTAGATATATACCATATATCCTAACACCCTTCATTGCTGTAATCATCAAATTTTGAGTCCTTAATAAACCAAGGTCACTACCTTCATGTTCCTAATCTCAAGTTTTACTCCACGTCTATCAAGAAATTGGAAGCTTTGGAGCTTCAGATTGTGAGGGACAAGTAATGAGATTGATATAGAAGGAATAGTTCAAATTCTAACTTGTGTATTTCTACTCCATATCCCTTTCAATTTAAAGTTACAAAAAATAGTCTGTTGCCCTGAATTAGTTATGCGGCATATTAATGAAAATTTTATGACAAATCACAAAAATCGCGTGTATATATTATTTATGAGCCAAAAGTGTATTTTGAACCTCAACATTTATAACAGAATACATGATAGACTATAACATTTCGAAACGTTCAAATTGAACCCTCAACGTTTCCAAAAAGTTTGAACATATCCTAAATGAACATAAAATTTATAGAGATAACTCCTTGTCAATTGAATGCTACGTCAAGTATATGTAAAGCAACAAAAAGGAGATTAAGAAAAGAGAGGGCAACTGATTTGTGAATGAATATGTATATATATGAGTTTAGGATTAGTAATCTAGGTTCAACAATATAATTACAACTAGCAAGGAATGAAGATACTTCTTTGTTACAGGTATGCAAAATTATATTTATGCATGTCATCAAACAATTATGTAAGATTATACATTTTTTCATACTTCTTTATCTCTTTTTTGTAGTTCAAATGGTTATACATTTTCTTTTATGCCATAAAAAGAGGATGGAGGCATTTGAGGCTAAATTTTGGTATTGATTGCTACTTTCTAAAGACAAAATTCCAAAGCCAGTTATTGAATGCAGTTGGGAGGAATGGTGATGGAGGGATGTATCCAATGACCTGAGTTGTTGTGAAGGTAAAGAATAATGTATATGGACGTAGTTTATGAATTTGATGGCTTTTATCTTGGAATTAGATAGTGGTGAATGGCTTACAGTTATATTAGATATGCAAAAGTATCTTATTTTTCATATATTTCTAATTAATTGTTATACAATTTCTTTTATATTAACTAAATTCTTTCTAATGTTTTAGTGATTATTTAGAGTTGCATAAGAGAAATTATCATATGCCACTTATCAGATATGTGTTAGGCACATATACTATAATTGGCATATGAACTGGAAGGGAAAGATTTGTTGAAGCAGTTATGGAATTATGCATAGTCAAAATGCACAGAAAGTTTCAATTAGTAGCTAAAAGGATTAGATAAAGTAAAACTTGAATATGAATCAGCATTCTTTGAATCGAAATGCCCAGTTTTTGATGACAATATGAGTAAAACCTTTAATGGGTGGGTCTTACTAGTAAGAGATAGGTTAGTTATCAATATGCTTGAAATAATTAGAATCATAATGAAGAAGAGACATGTAGATATCAGAGAATTTATACATTCTTAGAAGCTAGATTTTGCGTTGACGATTATGAAGAAATTGGAGAATAATAAGAAAGATGCAATGCAATGGAGAATAATATGGAATAGAGATGGGGCATATGAAATGTCAAAGGATGATGACAAGCATATTGTAAAGATTGGTAGACACTAATCATGCAGTTATTAAGCATAGAATCTATATGGATAACCTTGCAAGTATGCTACAAGTGCCATGCACCATTCTAAATAAAAGGCAAAGACATTTGTAGATGATTCCTACAAGAAGGCTCAATTTCTCAAATTGTATGACCATATGTTGCACCCTTAATTTGCAACCTATTAAGGGTGCAACTTTTTGGCCTACTATTAATGCAGAAATGATAATCCCACAACCAAAAATAGTCATGCCAGGGAGACCAAAAATAACTAAAGAGGAGTAAATGAGCCTAAGAATTTGAAAAATAAAAACAAATTGAATTGAAAGAGACTTGTACAAAAATTTAAGAAATATGGCAATTCTGGCCATAATGCCAAAAAATATAAGAATGAAGACTCAACTTAACCTAGTTAGGAATCTTTATAAATATAAAACATTCTTTGATTATCAAACCTTGTATTGCTTTATATACCAAAGTTACAAAGTTATTTTTATCATATTTATTAGGTTATCACTGAGGCATCTTCATATGTTATCAGTGCAAACATAGTTGAAGATATTGTCATATTAAGTCAACAAAGCAACACTAGGAGTTCCATATATAAGCATTCGTTACATTGCTAATAACTAATTCAAATGAATAATATTAATAACATGTGTATTTGTAGGTTGCTAGCTCTTCTTATAGCAGTAAAATGAAGTATAGAGAAGTTGCTTTGCATACATTCAAATTGTATTTTGAACCTATGGGTATAAAAGTTTCAGAGGACAATTTAGCATCACTTCTAACAGTTATAATATGAAGCAATAAGGAGGCGAGCATCATTCACTCAACCACTACATAAACAACCTTCCCAGTGCAGATGAGGGAAGCAATGTTTAATGTTGTTATATGTGTTGTTGGTATTTTGTATATAGATGGATCGGTAAATGTTGTTGGTACTTTTTTTGTTGGCATTTTTGTTTATAGATGGATATATAAAAGTTGGTACTTTTGTATATATATGGATAGGTGGATGTTATTGGTATTTTGTATATAAATTCTAACTAATATAAATATATTTGTTACTTTTGTAGATGGATAGATGTTAATGGTCTAATTATTTACTTATGGAACAACAATAACATCCCAATAAGAGTCCCTCTGATATATGGGTTCTAGAGAGGTCCAGAAGTACGTAGCTTTACTCCTAGTTAAGTGGTGTTTTCGATAGATCCACGTACAAAAAAGTAATAAAAATAAATGTAAAAATAAAAATAAATAAATAAGTACATAAAATATAAAAATAAGTAATAATTATTTACTTATATAGTTAGTGTAATCCATATCATTGTGCAGTTACATACAAATGGGTTCAAAGAAGAGTTGGGAAGAGGAGCTTTTGGAGTTTTTTTTATAAAGGAGCATTGCAGATATGTTCATATATTCTTGTTATAGTGAAGAATTTATAAGATGATGTCCTATTTGGAATAGACGATCCTAATTGTTTTTGGCATTGCAAGATGATTACTATATTTGCATAAATAACGTAGTGCTCATATTATTAATTATGATATAAAACTACAAAATATACTTCTTGATGACTATTACAATTGTTAATTAGGGTTCATGTTCTTCTGACACTCATATTGTAATATTATTTTCCATCCTATTGATTACTTGATCATTTAAGTGGTTGTAATCTATGCGGGTCAATTGTTAGAACAAAAATATAGCTTATTCACTTGTGTGGAACTTCTTGCATATGAGGTGAACTTTGGAGTAACACTATGTCCTATCTCTGAAACATGTTTTGTGTCTAAATGTCCATTAAGGCATCTTTATAAATAACAATCTCATTTTCTTCTTACTTACCAATATAACACTTCTCTCATCTTACTACTAGATTACCAACCATAGGAACCAAAAAATAAAGAGATAGGACAATCAACCAAAGTCTTTTTTTCATTCATCAGAATTTAAATTTGAAACAAAAATATTCAATTCAATTCCATTTTCCCATAACATTTTTATTATAGCACTCACCATAAGCACAACAAACCCTATTTACAATAATCACTAAAATAAATTTCAACTCATTTTTCTCTTTTGTCAAGAAAATAATGTCTTATTCATGAACTTTATTTGCTCCTCAATTTCCAACATTGTTCTTGATTCAACTGTGGTTGTTTTGGCTTCCTTCTTCAATATACACTCTTCTTTCTTTAATTTATGAATCAGTTTAATAGCCCTCTCACTAAATTTCTCATCGTACCATTTTAAAAAAATCACATCTTCCAATTTGAAATAAAACTAATAATTAATAAGAAAAACATAATAAATTAATTAATTGTTATTTAGGGTATCCATAAAATCTCCTTCCTAGATTATTATCACTGCGTGAAGTTCTTAACGGGGCTTTTAAACTACAATAATAAACCATATAAACATTATTTTAATTTAATGTAGTATTAGTAAAAGACATCATGTCTATAGCTCTAGTATGTTATTGCAATTATCACGATGTAATTATCACCAATTCATACATAAGCTAACAAAAATATTTATAAAAATTATAAAATAACAAAGTTTATCGATCACAATTCACTATGCAATCAACAGTTTGTGCTTTTGTAAGAAAGTTAAAGTTGCAAAGGCAAAAAACTTTTTGCAAAACTAGGTTGCTTAACACTAGTGAAAAGCATTCGAAATGGCTCATCTTTTATACCAATAATGAATGACTAAAATGATACACCTAGCTATTGAGATTAGTTACTAAAATTAAAGAGACTAATACCTACCTATTTGGTATTAAATAATTTGGTTACAAAAGTTAATGACCTTTTTAAGTTAATGGGACATCAAGGTTCCTTTTATTTTTCTTCATCAACCTCAAGTTTTAGATTTTCTCCAGTTCTTTTTATAAATTTAAATTCTTAAGCTATGTTTGATTAGACGTAAGGTAATGGATTGAATTGAAACGTAAATAGATGTACTATTAGAAAATTGTTGTTTGGGAGGGATGGAAAGAATCATAATGTAATATAGTGAAAAATTGTTTGGAAGAATGGTTCATAATATAATATAGTGAAATGTTGTTTATAATTTTGCATTCCATTCTAAACCTCCCAAATCAGAGGTAACTTATTTTTACTGTTTAGGATGAAATGAGATGTAATGTGAAACTGTCCCCTTCCATCCTATTCCATTCCATTCCATTATAAACTCTCCTCCCAAACGATGGAATAATATTCCATTCCATTCCATTAATAACCACTCAACCAAACATAGCCTTAGTGTCTTACTAGTGGATGCTAAATAAATGAAAGAAGAGCTATAGATTCATCTTATATTCATTTATATTATATTGAAAAGGCAAAAACTCTTGATGCCATATGTTGTTAATTATTGTAAAGTAAATACAAGACTTTTTGGTTTGCATCTTTCCCCAAAAAAATCAAACACGATGGATTCCACAAAAAGAAAACTAATAACTCGAAAAGGGAGAGATGAAGAAACAATCTTAAGTACTTATCTTTCTAGTTCAGAAAAAATCCCAAGTATCAGCCAAATTATTATATAGCAAAACTAATCAAGTTGCATTATGGACGTCAGTCTCTGAACCAGTGAAGAAGCATTTATGGTTTTGAGTAAATAAATAAGCATAATTATAATTTTACAAGGATGACATTAGTAGAATATTTATGATTTTAGTTTTTGTCCTATTAATTGTCTAGCAATTATATAAATGCTAATACTATATCCTTCATTGATTTCTAGTTTATGTACATTAATAGTGCAGTCTCATCAAACCCGGATGAATTGATAATTAAACTATTGACTAGTAGCTTATGACTTTATAAGAACACCATAAGTACATCAAGCATCCCATAAAAAGAAAAATACATGAAAATTTTTATGAAGCCAAAGAAAGACCCATAGAGAAAAAGTTAGTTTAGCCAAAAAAATTAACAAAAACAAGAAGTAACCGCAGGGTTTTACCAAAGAAGTAAAGAACCAAGATGAGACAAAAACCAAGGCAACATGAGATATAAACAAAGACAAGATTGGTGCGAGGGAGAGAAGTAGTGTATGGGAGTAAAGTATGAGGGAGTAGGTGACTATGTGTGTGAGACAGGCATGAAGATGAAGCTATGAAAGTTTCCACACAAGTGTGGGGATGTGGGAGGAGGTGTGTATGTGTAGTGAGGGGTGAAAAGGGGAAGAAGATAGTTGAATTAGGGATTTAGACGAATCCCTAATTTCGGATTCACAATGTGTCAATTAATTAGGTATGTAATAATAATGGATTTACTTATTTTAATTAACCTAAATTTCGATTTACAAGAAATTAATGTAATTATATATTTAAATTAACTAGAAAATGATCCCATTTTTACTTTATACATTTCAAAAAGTGGGTCCCATTAGTCATGTGGCAATGAGGCTCATTTTTGGTTTAAAATAAAAATGTTATGTCATGCTAATATGGCATTTAACTGACAAGGAGTTAATATTGTTAAAATTTTCATCCTCTCAGAGTCTGTTTTGAACATTTTTAAAATGTAAGAGATCGATTTGAGTTGGAAAAAACCTCACTATTAATTAGAGGTAAAGCTGCATATTATTGGACCTCTCTAGACCTCTCATCTTAGTGGGGCTTCTACTAGGTGTTGTTGTTGTAAGAGTTCGATTTGAATACTTTGAAATGTTAGAGTTCAACATGTATTATATTGTAAACGTTGAGGTGGAATATGCACTTGATCATTGTTTATGGGCTGCAATTTTGTTACCGACTTTAGTGGAATGAAGATTGTGATTTCAAGACCAAAAAGATACTGCAATATGACTCGAGTCAATATTCAATAAATATAAGTCAATTGCAAAAGACTTAGGCAAATACTTTCTATGAAGTTTATTTTTAGAATATCTTTGTCATGACAAAATTAGGTTGTGATACATGATATGTCAACTTTACAATTTTGGTTATTCAAATGTTTGTTATGATTTTTTTTTAGTTTTGGCAATATTTAATTATTTAACTTATAATTATATTACATTATATTATAAATAATGACTAGAATTTTATTATTAGAATGAAAGAAAAACTTTAAATATTTACAAGCAATATCAAGTAGAGGTGATAATGAGTTAGATTGAGTTTAGGCTCACATGCTAATAAGCATAAGTCAAAGTTAGAATTTTAAACTTTTTTTTGGGATCTGTCAAAATATTAGGTTTAGATAGGGTTGGGTCCTATTGAATGGAGTCTTTCGAGTTTGTAGTTAAAAATAAATAAATTTAGATTCAAATTTATCTAAAATATTAATTAAATCAAATTTTGTTAGTGGATTTCAAGTTAAATCGAATCAAAACCCTTTTATCACCCTAATTTTAAGTCCTCTTAATAATAGTGATTAGGATGGTTTTTAATTTGACCAAAGTGATTGAAATCATAATAACCTCATTTTCATATATTTTAATGATTTAAGTCTCCACAGAGTTAAAGCCTCATTTCACATTTAAATCATGTTGGGTAAAAGATTAGTTAATCATTTGATTAGTAAATTTTAGTTTGATTTATTAACTTCTGGTCTAATAGATATAATGTATCTTGTTAACATTCAAGACCACATTTAGAATTTTTAAAACAAAGAACAACAACATCAACAACAACCAGTAAAAGTCTCGATGATAATCAAGGTTTAGGGAGGTTCTGTAATACGCAACCTTACCCTAATTAGGAGAGAGTTTATTTATGATAGACCCGCATGATATAATATATATATATATATATATATATATATGCATATACATATTAAAATATTTAAATAATAAG
>JANITX010000211.1:69250016-69269423 GCA_027564395.1 Erythroxylum ulei | reverse complement strand
TGATCTACTGACAACAAATAAAGTTATGATACCTCTTGGATGTGCTAAGGTCACCTAATCTATGCCTTCATTAAAAAGGCTATAGAAGTACCTCTTCCATCTTCTCTTGATGTCATTTTTAGCTATGAGCACCCACTTTGCTTCATCTTTTATATAACGAACTTGATCTAAGTCTCCCGCTTTCCGTTCTCTAATTCTCTCCAATTCAATTTAAAGATATCCTTTTTCTCCATCTTTGGTTTTCAATCGTTGGTATAATTTCTCGTAAGCTCTGCTTTTAGCTTTTGAGATTATCTTCTTCGCTTCTTTCTTTGCTAATTTATAACTTTCGTTGGTATAATTTCTCGTAAGCTCTACTTTTAGCTTTTGAGATTATCTTCTTCGCTTCTTTCTTTGCTAATTTATAACTTTCTTTATTAATTACTCTCTTTATTTCTATGGTGCTATCTAATAGGACTTTATAAGCACCCTTCTTGATCTTAACCTTTTCTTGTACATCTTCATTCCACTACTAAGAATCCATCTTACTATCCCTAGGCTGTTTACAAACACCCAATATCTCTTTAGTTGTATTCCTTAAAAGAGCTACTATTCTCTCTCATATTTGGTTAGCATCTTCTTCCACTTTCCATTTTTGTCCATATATTACTCTATCCTTAAATTGGTCCACCATATCCCCTTTCAGATTCCACCAGTTGACTCTGGTACACTTCCTAGGATTTCTCTTCTTCCTCAAACACTTAATTATAAGATCCAAAACTAACAATCAATGATGTTTTGACAAGCTAGCACCACGTATCACCTTATAATCCTTGCGACTAGGTCGATCGCTTTGCCTTATGAGGAAGTAGTCAATTTGAGTTTTCATGGTTTTGCTCTTAAAAATCATCAGATGTTCCTCGTTTTTCTTAAAAAAAGAGTTGGTTATTACCAACTTAAACACTACCACGAGATCTAAAAAAGCAGTCATACTATCATTCCTATCACGATACTTGAAACTCCCGTGAGTCTATGAATATCTATTTGAGGTTGCCCCTATATGACCATTAATGTCTCCTCCTAAAATAACTCTCTCATCAAAGGTGATCTACTGAATCACCTCATCTAGCTCTTCCTAAAATTGATGCTTAAGTTGTTCATCCTACCCTACTTAAGGTGCATAAGCACACATTACATCATCATTTGATCTTTAGATTCTTATTATGCTACAATTTCATAAGAGAGAATGTAATTATTTTATTAAAAAATCACAACTATTTCTATCAGAAATCTTGGACCAATTGTAGGGCATACTACATTACAATTATAATCAATTATGCATATTTCTTTTGAAACTATATAAACTTAATCTTCACTATTGGTTCAACTTATTTATATGGTATTGTAACAACACATGTTTAGTTTGTTTATTAAATTATTTAATAAAAGTACAAATTACTTTCAGCGTCACATAAACACTAAAAGGGATTTATATCAAAACCCACAACACATTTTTTAACTCATAAAGCAATTGTTTAAGAGAGTTTTATTATGATTATAATTAATTATAGTTTCATATTAAATAAAATTAAAAAATAAGTAATAAAAATTATGAATTTTCTTTCAAAAATTTGAAAATTATTTTAAATAAAATCGAACACTAAATCATAATAATTATTTTAGAACCAAGGAACTTTTGGCTGTATTTTATTTTACAATATATTAAGGATTTCGACAAGATAATTTTAATATTATATTTTTTTAATAAAACATATACTGAAATTTTTACAACAGATAAAGAGTCCATATTGTTGAAGTAACAAATCAAGCTTGAATCCAACAAACAATTCACAAGTTACTAAACCAAACACAAAACTTCTTGTTAGATATTTTCCTATAAGGTGGACAACAATTAATTACATTTTAACAGTTTTAATAAATTATTGGTTATGCTAATTGAGTTTGATCCGAATAAAGATAATAAAGTAGCCTAATAAAGGATATGAGTTAGTAAGCTGAAGTCCAGAGAGAAAAATTGACCTTATTTAGCGTGAACGAGACTCGTATTGAGCCTGTGATAGGGAGGCCTAATATGGATGTTATATATATAAGATTAAAGTCTCCTGTAGCTGCTTAAGCAAATTGTGAACATTTGGATACTCTAACCCATTCAGAGGTTCACGAGTTAAGAAAACTACATAAAGGCCTAAACGATGTCTCAGGGATTGAATCTCGTGAAGGTCTCAGTGGATTCGTGCTCTTTTCGGCTTCGAAAAGTTAGTTTAAAGTTATGGAACTGAAATGAGGTAATTTTCATATATCTTCATTTTTTCCCTTTCACAAAAATCTAGGTTATGTAACTAAGGCTCCTGTTACGTACTACACGTGGTATCAAAGTGGTTACGTACTACACGTGGTATATGGATTTATTACATTAGTAATAAATAAATTTTAACTTCAGAAAAAGGAAATAAAGCATTCTAAAGTCATTTTTGAGTGAATTTTCATGCTTTGAACTTGACATAAAGGAGATACTTGAGGTTTCCTGTCTTATGTGGTAAGTATAGCATTCGGTATTGCATGATTGTCACTCTGATTCAGATTTTTCAGGAAAGATAGTCTCAAATAAAGTTCATTGATAATATTTTCAGCGTTAGTATGTGATAATGAGAATGTGCATCCAAATTTTGCATTTATTGACGAAACATTTTCACATACTCTATGTTCATACAGAATGCGAGGATAACATACATGTTTATCCCTTATGTTTGTGGATCTTTTTGAGTACTAATGAGAATACAGTCACCACAGTGGCTTTTCAAGTTAGTACTTAAATTGTTCTGCTTACATGTTGGGGTATGTCTACGGTATTGTATTTGGTTATTTTGCCCATAAGTGTTGGCCTTACATGAGATTTGAGATGTGTATAAAAGCATTAGATGAAGGAAAGTTAATGCTTGAGTGATCTATTTACCTATAAGTGGTAGTGTTACAAAAGTTGATGGTAGTGTACTCTGATCGCTTTTATGTGGAAGCCTTATTTGCATATGTTATGTAATTAGCTCAAAGGTGTTTCATGACATATGTGATGAGATTCTCAGTATAAATACTATTTTATGGCTTTGAGTATTGCTGTTATCCTATATTTGTCCAGATCATTATATTGTCATTTTGCAGTCACCTTTTCTATCAACAACAACAGTGTCACCACTAAAACCCTGACTAGTTTTAATTTTAAAAAGTGGAAGTAGGATGTGGAGTTTTTGCTAGAGATGAAAAATATTAACATGGCCATGGTGACGGATAAGCCATCTCCACTTATGTTAATCAGCTCAGAGGCTAATAGAGCAGCATTTGTACCCTGAGAGAGGTCAAACAGGATGTGCTATTTGACCATTAAGAGATCCTAGATCATTTGCTTAGTGGACCACCGAACACGAATATGGCAAAAGAATTTTTGGATATTGTCTCCCAAAGGTACAAGATCTCATCTAATACAAAGATAAGTACCTTGATTAAGGATTTGTTTTCTATGAGGTACAATAGAGAAGGGGGAGTGCGGGAATACATAATCAAGATGGTTTACCTTTAGAACAATCTGAAGGTACTGAATATTTCGATTTTTGATGCCTTAGTAGTGCACTAAGCTCTAAATATACTCTCGCTAGAGTTTGATATTTTGGTTACTATATATAATTCTCAAAATGAGGCTTAGGACATCAATGTTTTGATTGCCCGTTGAGTTGCAGAAGAGGAAAAGTTGAAGAACGCTCTTCATATAGTACTGTTTGTAACTAAAGGAAAGGGAAAGGTCAAGCCTCCAAGGTATAAAGATAAGAAATCAAAATCCTCTCCACGTGTGCATATTGGTCAGTCTATTATTGCTACAGGTCTGCAAGCTGTGAAGAATATGATATGTTTCTTCTGTAAGAAGAAGGACATAAAAAGTCCGATTACTAGAAATATAAAGTCTAGAAGGAAAAATAGGAGGTGTCAGGTAACTCCTTGGTTTATATGATTCATGAATCTGATTTTGCTATAGCCATATCTAGCTTTTGGTGGCTAGATAGTGGAAGCATCTAATCATGTTGCCTTTATGATGTAGGGGTTCATATCCAGGAAAAAGCCAAATAAAGGGGAGGAGAAACTGATGGTTGGCAACAATGAAGAAGTTAGTGTAACGTATGTAGGGGATGTATTTTTAAACTTCGATACGGGGTTTGTCCTTATATTACAAGACATATTTTATGTACCATTTTTTTAACAGAATCTAATCTCTATATCAGTGTTAGACAAAAAAGGTTATCATTTTTTCATTGATGCTTTTGTTGTATAGTTATTCTTCAATGCCAAACATATTGGTACTGCCTTCTTCTCTTATGGATTATATATAATGTATCTTACCGCACATGAAATGTATGTTTCTTCATATATTACTAAACAAGTTACTCGAAAGAGACCTCTGATTAAAGAAAAGTCTTACATGTTATGGCATAAAATATTTGGCCACATTTCCACAGAGAGAGTTGAGAGATTGATAAACGGGAACATCCTCCCAACTTTAGATTTTAAAGGTCTGGAAAAATGTGCTGACCGTTGCAGAGGTAAGTTGACCAAAATAAAGAAAAAGGGGTCAATTCGAGCATTTGGCTTATTGGATCTCATACATACAGATATCGGTAGACCTTATACAACTAACTTGTGTCATTCTAGATATTTTCTAACATTTATTGATGATTATTCCCCCTATGGTTATGTGTTTTTACTTAAAGAAAAGTCTGAAATTCTTGAAAATTCAAGGTCTTTAAGACTGAAGTGGAGAACCAATTGAGAAAATCTATATATGGTTTGAAACAAGCTTTTAAATAGTGGTACCTTAAGTTTGATGAGGTTGTGACCTCTTTTGGCTTCGTGGAAGATAAAGTTAAGAGATTGATGTACTATAAGGTCAAGGGGAGCAAAGTTATCTTTCTATTGTTGTATGTGAATGATATCTTTATTGCATCAAATGACTTGACCATACTGCATAAGGTGAAGCAACTTTTGGCCAAGCATTTTAACATGAAAGACCTTGGTGAAGTATCTTTTGTCCTAGGTATTTAGAATCATTGGGACAGATCTTGACACTCCTTAGGTTTCTTACAGAGTGCATACATTGAGTGAGTATTGCAAAGGTTTAACATGGTTGATTATAAACCTATTGCAGCACCTTTATCTTATGGTGAGAGATTATCTTTGACACAGTATCTAAAGAATGAGGTAGAGAGAGAGAGGTTATAAAGAATGTGCCTTATTTTAATGCGATTGGTAGCCTGATATATACCCTGGTGTGCACTAGACTGGATATTGCATTTGCCATTGGACTATTAGGTAAATATCTAGCTAACCCAGGAATAGACCACTGGAATGTAGTTAAACGAGTGTTGAGATATTTAAAGAAACTAAGGATTATATGATGACATCAAGAGAGGTAAACAATTTAAATCTCGTAGGGTATACAGAATCGAATTTTGTTATGTGTTTGGACGATAGAAAGTCCACTTCAGGTTAAATCTTCATGTTAGCAGTTGGTGTAGTATCATGGAAGAGTGTCAAAGCAGACACTGGTGACTTCCTCAACTATATATGCAGAGTTTTTTGCATGCTATGAGGCTGCTACATAGGCGGTTTGGCTCAGAAACTTGATTTTTAAGTTGTCTGTGATTGACTCAATTGCTAGACCCATTCGGTTTTATTGTGATAATCTTTTTGCTATATAGTTCAGTAACAACAATAAGAACATCACGGGGTCTAAGCATTTAGAGGTCAAGTATTTGACCATTAAAGAGTTGATGCAGAAAGGTGACATTGAGGTGGAGCATTTGAGGATTGAGGAGATGCTTGCTGATCCTTTAACTAAAGGACTTCGCCCATTTGTTTTTGAGAGACGTGTATACAATATATATGTATTGAAGTCTTTAGACATTGTCAGTTAAGGATCATTATGTTTGCTCCTTATATGTTTATATGTTTTGATGTATTATGACAGTATGGTTGTTTAGCAATAAAGATGATCATCGTTTATCCTTAGTTATATGTGCTATTATACGTTGCCATAATACAGATAAAAGTCTTAAGATTTGTGTCGATCTTGAGCATTGTAAAGTTCATTGGATATACATACAGATTGACCTTAAGCCTATGTCTTCAGGACACATACATATGTGTATGTATATCCATAGATTTTGACATGACATAGGGAGATATAAGTATTTAATCTCATAAAGGTTTTTTCTAATGCAATTTAGTATTCATTGAGAGAAAACTAATTTTCTCTAATGCAATTTAACAATCAATGAGAGAAAACAAATTTCTTTGGTGTTGTTTATCTTATGCAGTTTAATATAAAGTTCAGAAAAATTCAGACCTACAAATGAAAAGATAATACATTTCAGATTAAACAAGTATCATCCTAGTTTGCCACACACCATTTTATCATTCATGCTAGTAATGTATTATATATGCGTGACTGTATTGGATCTGTGTCACACATGAAACATGTGTTTGATGTTTTCTGATATCAAAAGCCTTAAGAGACAAAATGATGGAATTTTATTATCTTTGGATCAAATGGTTTTTAAAACTTGGTCGACCTATATAGTGATTGACTTAATCGTATTTTAAACTATTTTTACATTTGTAACAACTATTGTAATTAATTATTGTCTAAGAGGGAGAATGTTACATATTTTCCTATGGGGTAGATAACAATTAATTACATATTAACTATTTTAATAAATTATCGGTTAAACTAATCAAGTTTGATCTAGATAAAGATAATAAAATAGCCCAATAAAGGATCTAGGTTAGTCGGTCAAAGTCCAATGAGAAAAATGGATCCCAGTTAGTGTGGACCGGATCTATATTGAGCCTGTAATGGGAGACCCAATATAGATGTTATATATATAAGGTTAAGGTCTTCTGTAGCTGCTTAATCAAATCGTGAACATTTGGATACTCTAATCCATTCAGAAGTTCACGTGCTAAGAAGTTATAGAAAGGCCTTAATGACATCTCAGGAATTGAGTCTAGTGAAGGCTTCGGTTGACTTGCGTTTGTTTCGACTTTGAAAAGTTTGTTTGAAGTCATGAAACCAAAATAAAATATTTTTCACATTTTTTTCGTTTTTTTCCTTTCACATTCAATCTGAGATACGTAATTAAGACTCCTGTTACGTACTACATTTCTCCCTAAGAAAATGTGAACACAATAGCTGATATTTAATCATCAACTCTTTGCGAAAGTTAAATTTTAGTAATAAAGTTTGAAATAGAGCTGAAGTTTTCACTTTTCAGATTTTAGTTCCTAGTATGTACATCGTCACTCACCCATTCAGCATGATCTAAAGCTCCAAGAATGCTGCTAATAGTACAAGTTTTATTGATATAAAATAGTTATTTTTTCTTAGAGGAATAGAAAATATCCAAGAAAACTATCAGAATTGGTGCCATTCATGCCCGATGTTGAGTTTTGACGTTTTGCAGCATTTCTTTTTTTTTTTTTCTTTTCGACTTTTTTATAGCTTTTGTCATTATTACATTCTTTGGTAATTCAAGGTTGGCGTGCGCGCCCCGATTATTCTGTAGTTGATCAACATGATTCATACAAATTCTAAGCAATTATTGATCTTGACTTTTCCATAATTTTACTAATATTCATACTTAACCCAAGTCTCCGTTGATCCACGATTACGATAGTGCTAATAATAGTAATAATCTGACTAGTATCAATCTGAAGTGGCGATTTCTGATTTGTGACTTTAACAAAGCTAACCTTGGATTCTCAAACAACGGCCACACAAATACCACGGTGACCAGGTTCAGTGAACCAATCCTAAGCTCTTAAATACCAACTCTACCCAGCGTACAATGTTCATGTCCACGCATTTCCGAACTCCACACATTGGTCATCCTCCGTCGTAACTGCTGCTTCTCGCCGCCGAAATGACGTTCTCGGAGTTCAGACCATTGGACGAGAAAAATTTGATAGAGTACATCAAGTCAACGCCGGCTTTGTCTGATAAAATTGGTAACAAGTTCGATGACTTGAAGATCAAAGAAGTTGGGGATGGGAATCTCAACTTCGTCTATATTGTTGTTGGCTCAACGGGCTCTTTTGTTGTTAAGCAGGTAAGTGACTGAAAATTTGACTTGTAGGTGACTGATGGGTTTCTTGTGCTGTAATCCATGTCGGACTGTTTGGGCTTTGAGAGAAGCAGAAGGGTGTTGATAGCTGAAAAAGAATTGTCTATTCACACCAAAAGTGAAAAGATTGGAATAATAAAAATTTTGGAAGTCATTTAGTCAAAGAATTCATTTATGGGAGAATTAGTTGAGAAGTTTAGACAATTAATATATAATTTAAAAATAATAGAGCATGGAGGTAGTTTGGTAGGACCTGGCCAAAATAAAAACTAAATTACTAAGTTGAGTAGTTACAGGAAAATTGCTTAAGAATATTGAAAATTGGGAGAATAGTGTGTAGGTAGTTAATTAGAAAATTGAAAGTGAGTGGGAAGTAGTTGCATGAAAATCGTTTGAGAATGTTTGAAGTTGAGAGGATTATATAAATTTACCAGTGTCACAACACAAAGGACACATAATCAGATATGACAAACATACATACAAACAATTAGACTACAACAAAATACCTTGTTATTTCAAATTTTCTCTTACCCATCTTTATCATTATTTTCTTTATAGATTGTACCTTTCTTTTGTCTATCAGATAATCTCTTATTTCGTCACTTTTTAGCATTTTAGTGGTTTAAAATTTCATTTTCTAAGTTTTTTGAAGCCCATCTATATCGTTTATAAGAAGTTAGGTATAAATTCAGGGAGAGTTACTTCCTGCCATGCTTGAATTCTAAGTTGATTGTATAACTGACCAATAACTTGGCACATCCAATGGGACACGATGACGAGGAATGAAAAGGAAATAGTTGTGCCTCCAATCCTAGAGAAAGAAGTCCTTACTATAGTAGGGAAATAATGTTTTTAATCCTAAATGAATAAGAATCTTAAGATGGTAGCTTCTCCTTCAATTAAGTCCCTAGTTGGCGAGAATCCAAAATCGTTGCAACCATTAACATGAAATGACATTGTTTGTATAAATGAGATTCCATAGTTGAAGTGCAACTTACGTCTTTAGGATTGAGGCAGTTAAAATATTGACAAAGAAGGTGAACAAATTTTCTGCTACCCTAATACAGATTGTTGGGCACAATTCTCCTTCTCAGGAAAACGCGTTTAAGTTGGTGTGTAGTCATTTCCTAACTTCTCTTTTATCGATGAAAGTTATATTCCTCCTCATAAAAGAGAGGACATTCCTACTGAACCTACCGTTAATCCTAGAAATGATCAACAGGTGGTCAAGTCCCAAGCTCTTTTAGTTGGAAGCTGAAGCTATTGGATCATATTATAGTTTAGGGACCAACCTTCTAGCTATAAACTGTAATCTTATTATTGGTCCTCTACAAATGAGATTGGAAGTTGTCAGAGAAAGTCATTTAAAAACAGTATGAGCTTGGCTTAAGGCAACTTAACCTTCCGAATTTCTATAAGCTTTATTTGAAGAATATTGGCAATGAGAATCCTTATCCTCATGGCTATATACTTCCTAAATTTAATTTGTTTTCTTGCGAAGATGGTCAATCAATTATTGAGCACATTCTTAGACTCACTATGGAGTGTGATGAATTGGATAATTATGAAAATTTCAATAATTTCAAGCTTAGGCTGTTCCCAAATTTTTAATAGGCACAACCTTCTCCTATTATGCTATGTTGCTAGGAATTCTATCATTTCATAGGCTGAAATTGAGAGACCATTTTGTACTAAAATTTTCCAGATTGAACATGAAATTAGTATAGCTAAATTTTCTATAGTTACTTAGAAAAGTGGTAATTAATGCAGACATGTTCATCACCCGATTTAAGAAGATAAGAATTCGATATTGGATTGCAATCCTAGAGACCGAATATGTGAAGTTAGCTCAAAGATGTCACAATATTGAACTTCAAAAAAATTATAAGGTATAAAATTCCGTGATTCCTATAAGTTGACACCAAAAGTATCTGAATATGAAGAATTTATTGGAGAAGAAGAACATCAAGAAAATAGTTCAATTCATACTTATTTTATGGACATAAATTCATATGATAGCCCCTCTACAGAACAAAATATCAAGAGGTTGAAAGGAAAATACCAGGACCAATTACTCATATTCAATACACTTTTGACACCTTTAAATAGATGAAATCTTTTGACTTTTTGTTAACGGAAAATTTATTACTTTACAATTAAAGCACAAAATTCCTATAAACGAAGAAATCAGAGGAAGGGACCACTGCAACTAACACAATACATAGAGTCATATAGCAAATTTATGCCTAGGATCAATTATTGATAGCCTAAAAAGAATCCAGCCTATTTTTCCCAAAAATGAAAAGACCCAACTACTAGAAGTCTTAAAAGTGATTTGGCTAGAGAATTCATATATGGTCTCAGGAATTAGATGAGAAGTCTAGGATTTAAGAAGTCCAGACAATTGATACATAATTGACATGTACTTTAAAAATAATAGTGCATGGAGGCAGTTAAGACATGACCAAAATGGAAAGTGGGTTGGAAGTTGAGTAGTTATAGAAAATTTGCTCGAGGCTGTTAGATTTAGGAGAATAGTGTGTGGTAGGCAATTAGCGAAAATGTAAGAAATGAGTTGGAAGTTGAATAGTTATAGAAAAACTACTTGAGGTAGTTGAAGTTGAGAGGAATATATAGATTAACCAACGTTATAACACAAGGGACGTATAATCAGATACCACAAACATAAATATAAATAACCAGACTATTCCAACAAAACACCTTGTTACTTTATTCTTTTCCCCTCTTCTCAAATTTCCTTTAGTTTGAATAGGGGAGGAAACTGGTCTAGTATCAGAAAAAAAAAGTTGAGCTAAAAGGAAAATTAGAAATATATAATGGTAAGCGATACCTATACAAATATTAGGAAAGGGCAGGTGAAATGTGACTTTTTTCTTACGACTTTGATGCACCTTCTAAAAAGTTCTTTGCTTATAATATACCATTCTTCATCACTGATGTTTACGAGATCTACTTGATTCAATTGTTCTTTACTAATTGTTAGACTATAGACAGTCCATTTGATTTCTTGTGACGAGGACAAATAATTTTGTTGTTTAAGGTATCTTCTTACAATTGGAGATTATTTTGAAAAGTGGTATGACATGGTTTTTGGGAAGTTGAGGAGGATTTGATCTCGCATACAATAGAATAATTGGAAAACTATTTCGTAAGATTTTTTGAAAGCCAAGAGTACTTTAAATCTATAACATGATTAATACATAAAATATAAAAAAGCAAAAATTTTAATTTGTATTTTATTGTGAAGCTTAATCATTATCTTGTCATTTTCTTCGAACTATTTTTGAAACTAGCTCTTCTTAATCATCATAGTCGCACAAGTGTCTGACCTCTAACGATATCTATAGAACATATTAAGAGAACTTTATAATATTATAGAGAGATTTAAGCAAAGAGTGCTAGCTTCCTTATAGTTCAGGCTTATTTATAATATATTCTAGATATTTTAGTCATGTAATTGAAATAAAATTTTAATTTCAATTAAACTTTAATTAGAATTAGAATTAATTCTAACTAAATACCAGTTATTCCCAAATAAGACGTAATATCATATATTGGTTCTTATTTATTGAATATCTCATATTTAATTATAGAATTTCTTAAAATTTACAATCAAGTTTAATTTGACTAAAATACCTTTTTTCTCTTCAACTTGTTTTTTTGTGTGTAGCTCATAAGATTCCAAATATGTTGGCAATGGATATAAATTATAACTCTAAATCATTTTTGGGATTACATAAATTAAAACCCTTTAATTTATCTTTAATTCCCTAATTGAATAATTTAAATTTATAGATCAAGATTGATGTCTAACAATTTTTGTGTATATATTTTTCGTATAATTCAATCTTTTCACCATATAATGCTTTGATTAGATATAAAGCTTGAAATTAATTTCTATTTATTTGATTCTAATCATATTAGTTTTTCACCATTGGTAAATAATTTAATTAATGACATTTGATAATTATTTTCAAAGTGTCATTTTACCTTGGCCAAGGATTTTCTAAATTAATATTAATCGAGAACAACAAAATATTCTTTTTAATTACTTTAGGATAATGAATTATACATTGATCACTCAACTTTTTTTCACATAGTTCATGTTATATCCAGTAACTATCGACTGAGCTATCTGTGGCTAAAATAGGTTATAAGTAGGGTTAAAATATAGCAAATTGCTATACGAGCTACTTTGGAGATCTTAAGTCAACGGATCACTTATACAATTATCATAATGAAAATTTCTATAGCCATACACGTAATGTTCTAAATCAAATTTTCATATAGAGTCAGTTCAGTGAACTTGTTTTTTAAGAAGCATCCACATGTTTATTTAAGTATCTCTACACTTTAGTATATGAGACTGATTACTTCCTTTATAAGGAATAAACATAATGTGTGCTATTTTTTTTATTCTATTAATGTCTATTATTAATGGAATAGTGACTAGGAACAATTTAGTTACAATATAAATGCCATATGAATCTCATAATTATGGTCTTATTGTAATTCATTTGCAATTTATATTTATCTCATGGACTTTATCATATACATCTAAATATGTATAAGATAAATAATGCCTATAAATAATTATGTCACTAAATTATAACCAATTAATTGATTGTAGGACATAAACCAATAATCTACCACTTGCACTAAGTTAATCATTTAAGTACCTTATACCATATCTATATATGACGATAATGCTACTACCAAGACATAGTTTAGCGAGAGAATTATACAAAATTCATCTTAATTATCATTGTAATTAAGAAAAACTACTTAAATACATATTTGGATCTTTGATAAGACCTTAGTTCCTTTTATATGCCCAATGAATCTAATGTTCTATAATATATTACTATCTAAACAATATAAGAAAAAATTCATTAAAGAACTCATTTATCCATTTAATCATTTTCACTAAATAAAAAATGCATTATGGCTTGATCAGTAATTAATGCTATAATAAAACATCTCAAATCTCAAAATAATAGTTTTTTAAATAAAATATACCTTAACTAGGATTTACTCATAAAGTTAATATTTTTATAAGCTTGAAGTCAAATATCAACTCATACATAAAATAATGGATATATTTGATACTTTACAACTATGAGATATCTCAAATACTAAACACTTTTAATACATTAGCTATGTACTTAGACTAAAATAGGAATATAACATCCATACCTATCTTTATAGATCCAATTCTTATAATTAAGTGGTTATCTTTTCATATCCAATAAGAGTCATTCTTAGACAATTGTAATTTTAACAAGGGTAATTTATCAAAAAAAGCCTAAACTTTTGTCAAAATTTTAATTATAGTTTGAACTTTAAAAAGTAGCAATAAAATACTAAAAGTTTCAATTTGTTTCAATTCTAACTCGATGTTAGCCTCACTGTTATCTTGCTGACGTGGCACTACCACGTGTCAATAGACCCTTATTAATTACACATGCCAGCGAAATTAGCAAGTCTGAGTTTGATTATTGAAATGACGTCATTTCATTATAGAATTGAGATGACGTCGTTTCATTTTTTAGAGCATTACCCAGGCATTGTTATCCCAAACGTAAATCCTTAATTTCTTCTTACTCACTCTCCCTCTCACACTATCGTTTGTAACCTATAACCTGTAATCTAAGAGAACATTTGACTATCAAATATTTCATGTGAAGTAGAATGGTGGATAATTCTTGACAAATATAAAGGGTAAGCTACTGTCAAACCAGAAACATGTATGAAATCTAATGAGTAAAACATAAAACATGTTTCAGTGGTAACCATCGTAAAAGTAACCTAGCCACAACTCTTGCATACTCAAATGTAACAGAACGATATTATTCAAACCAAATTGTAAAATCATAAAATCCATAACAAGAATTATGGTTACACTAAATCTGTGCTAATGGCAAATAAAAAGACCACCTAAGTCGTCTCTAATCTCTTCTCTTTTTGAATATTCTCTCTCTTAACTTCTCTTCATCTTTTGCTTTCGATATTTGTGAGTTTTCTTTATTTTCAGTGATTGGAACCTATTGACAGTTACCGGGTCAGTTTAACAAATATGGACTTGCTCTTGTTTGTAAAGTCGATTAAGATACTTCCTTTTTTATAGTGGTTTCTGATTTTTCATGAGTCTAGTAATCTATTTTTTGCGCAAGAACGAGGGTGTGAGAGTAAGAACGAAGTGAGGGACTTAGGTTATAGATTACGAACTAGGGTGTGAGAGTGCGAGGAAATTAGGGATTTAGGTTTGAAACTATGTCATTTCAATAATCAAACTCAAAACTGTTAATTTTGCTGATGTGTCTAATTAATGAGGACTCATTGACACGTGATAGTGTCATATTAGTAAAGATAACAGTAAGACTAACGTCATGCTAGAATTGAAACAAATTGAAACTTTAAGCATTTTATTGCTATTTTTTAAAGTTCGGGCTAATTGAAAATTTGTCAAAAGTTTAGGGTTTTTTTAGTAATTAACCCTTTTAATATTTGAAATATGAAATTTGTTTTCTCTATAAGCAATATATTTATACATACTCATACTAAAGTGGACAGATGTACTCTCATTAATCTTTTTATAGATATGATAAATTTACAATCATCTCCAAATAAAACTTTTTGAGATCATCATGAAAGTGAATTTTTCAACTGCTCGTAGCTTTTTAATTATACATTAATTGTATCAACAAAAGCCATAGTTCCAATTTGATGTATTATCATGAGATTTGAACTTTTCAAATTCCATCTTACTTACATTACATATCTTGAGAACCATTTTTATATAAGTATACATTGAAACAAACAATTTGTTCAATAAGTTTGTAAGATTATATTTAGACTTTTAGATATCTCATAACCTTTTATTATCCAATTTAGTTCTAAACTTATTGGATAATACATGATTCAACTAAGCATCACATTCCAAAATCATTTAAATTTGACTCTTTCAAAGTCTTAGCTTTTCATAACTATTATGAAATCATGTTAATTGATTTAAATAGAATTACTAAGGGTAAATTATTAATACTAGGTATACTTGTGGAAGAAAAAATATTGAATCATATAATATCTCATACTGTATATTCCTCCTTATACAAATCCATATTCTTATGGAAATTAGTTATGAAGGTATTCACTAGAGAATTTCATTACTTAAATAACTAGAAAATTTAAAACTTACCATATCGATTTCATCGAAGTGCTTTAGCATTCTTAATGCGTAATTTCTACTTAGATTTAAACAATTTGAACTTCTCACAATTTTAAATCAATATCATTTAATATATGTGACCATATCACATAAAGTCATTAGTACTTCTAATGAAATATTAGAGCCATCCTTTTATGATTGTTATTCCATTCAATACATCACATATATTAATTTAACAATTTTATACCATCATCCTTTCACCAAAGATTGATTCGGTTATTCTTCAACTTATTGATTTGGTTATTCTTCAGCTTAATAAGTTTCATGCAATTCAAGTAAAAAAGATACATATATCCTGCTATGTAACTTTATAATTCTCATCATGTTTATTTAAGCAATATGACATAATAGGATAATCTTAGTTATTCAATTTTATATTCTTGTTACTTATATTAATCATAGGTCTCCTTTGTTCCAATATATACAAACTATTTGTATAAATTTGGATTAACTCCATTTATCCAACAATTTATTTCTTATCATTCGTTGAACATTGTAGTAATATTGAATTTGGATTTAGTATCAAATACTCATAAATATGAACTAGAAATATATATGATCTCTGTCATATCACGTATAGGCAAGAAAAGTCATGTGATTATTTTTCCTTCTAATTACAACTATTATCGAATTATAGCGGAGCCTTTAATTGTAGTCCAAATTTATGTTTTTAGTAAACTAAATTGAGTCAAATAATTCCATCAATATTGTATACCTTTTAGCTCTACTTCATGCAACCTCTTGCATTTTGCTATCATGGTGTGAACATACATCTCACATATTTTCATTGAAGTTTATAAGATATTTGTCAACTCAGAAAGTCATTACATTTTGTCATTAATATGATATTGACATATCTCCAAAACTTTGTCATCAAATCCTCAACAAAGATTAGTGGCAAAATTTCATAATAGACATACAACTTTTTTATCAGACTTCAATAACTCTACTTAAACTTAACCTATGTCTAAGAAATTTAGTTTACTAATTTAGTATCAAATACACTAAATAAGGTCAATTCTACTTAAAATAAAAGATAAATATAAGAAAAGTAAGTAATTGGTTACATGTCATAACTAGTGAATAAGATAGGACTTTAATTATGTATTTGGTTAATGCCATTATATTATTCAAAATAATAGACCTCACTACTATTTGAAAAATGAATCTAATATCTCTAGTGGCATAAGATTTTTTTTAAATTTAGTTGATTTTGAGTTTGTTAAAAAAAAACTAAACTTAAATTAGGTAGATAATAATTTTATCAATCACATGATTGAGGTATAAACAAAAAATTATTTGTGTTTGATTGCAGGCACTTCCATACGTACGTTTGATAGGAGAATCGTGGCCTATGAGTAAGGAGAGAGCATACTTTGAATCTTTGACACTCAAGAAACACGGCAAGTTATGCCCTGAACATGTGCCTGAAGTTTATCATTTTGATCGTACCATGTCTTTGACTGGAATGCGATACTTGGAGCCCCCACATATAATCCTCAGGAAAGGATTAGTTGCTGGAATTGAGTACCCGATGCTAGCAGAACATATGTCAAACTATATGGCAAGGACTCTGTTCTACACTTCCCTTATTTATCGTACCACAACAGAGCATAAGCGTGATGGTATGTCAAATGGTCTGCTTCCTTTATTCTTTATGTCAGTCTGGTTGGTGGCATGTTTTTCCTGTGTGTCATAGAGATGACAATTTATACGCAATGCATCTAACATGATTGCAACTGCCGAATTCTGTGCAGTTGCTGAATATTGTGCCAATGTGGAGTTATGCAGACTCACCGAGCAGGTTGTGTTCTCTGACCCATACAGAGTGTCTCAACACAATCGTTGGACTTCCCCGTATCTTGACCGAGACGCTGAGGCCATTCGTGAGGATAATACCTTAAAACTTGAAGTTGCAGAGTTGAAATCTATGTATGGACTCTATTTTACTACATTTTTATCTTTGTTAATATGTTTGTGTTAATCTATTTCTTAATCTATCATTATCAACATTCTTGTAGGTTCTGTGAAAGAGCCCAGGCTTTAATACATGGAGATCTTCATACTAGCTCTATCATGGTTACCCAGGATTCAACTCAGGTTTTGGATTCAGAATTCGCATTTGTCGGCCCGATGGGTTATGATACTGGTGCTTTTGTTGGGAATTTAATTTTGGCATTTTATGCTCAAGATGGACATGCCAATCAAGAGAATGACAGAAAAGTATGTATAGAACAAATATCTCATCACCTTTTTCTGGTCTTTGTTCATGCATACTTGAAATATAAAATCAGTATTATGATTGTTTATATTCGTGTTTTTGCTTATAATCTGGAAAGTGTGTTTCATGAGCTTTATGTTGGAATATGTATTCATTAATTGGGCTACAGCTTTACACGTGAAAGCTACATTTTTGCAGAAGTATAAAGAATGGATTTTAAAGACCATAGAGGAGACTTGGGTTCTTTTCTATAAAAAGTTTACTGCCCTCTGGGACGAGCACAAAAATGGCCACGGAGAGGCGTACCTTCCTGAAATTTACAACAATCCTGAACTTCAGCTTCTTGTGCAGAAGAAATTCATGACAGATCTGTTCCATGACACTCTTGGATTTGGTGCAGCAAAAATGATAAGGTGATATGGAAAGTTTCCTTCAACAATTGTGGTTTCTGCATTTTTCTTATTTTGTTTTGGTTGAGAGATATTATAGTCTGCCCCCCTATCTCAACCATTCTGAACTTTTCAATTTACAGGAGGATTGTGGGTGTAGCTCATGTTGAAGATTTTGAGTCAATTGCTGATGCTGCCAAACGAGCTAAATGTGAGCACCAGGCTCTGGAGATGGCAAAGCTGCTTGTTAAGGAAAGGCGCAAATTTCAATCCATCTCTGAAGTTGTAACGGCCATTCGGCAAAGTCAGTGATGTCAAACTTTAAAAAGCTTCTCTCTTCTGTCACTTTAACTACTGTAATTCGATATTAAGGCTTGTTTGTTTTTGACGTTTCAAAACAAAACAAATCATAAGAGATCTACTCTTCCAAAACCCTTCAAGCTAATTAGTTGTGCATTGAGATTTTATATTGAGTACAATATATCGTATATTCTAAATTATGGTTAGTTATAGATAATTAGGATCCTTTAGAAATTAGAGTTAATTAAGTTAAACGTAAAATTAAAATTATTTAACCCTAATTAGAGTGATTTAGGATTAATCTAAAATTAGAATTAGTTTAAATTAAAGATAAATTGGGTTTAATTTAAGTGAGTGTGAAACAATGAAGTACAAGTGGTGTTGTATATTGCAGTATGACTCAACCCAATAAAGAGAAGTCAACTGTAAAAGACTTGGGCACCTACTTTAATCAACCACTTCAATGGAAAATGAATGGAACTGGGATCCAATTATACCGCCGCTCTTTGCTCGTGACCTTTCATGGTGGATAGACTTGTCAATATTGCCTGCCCTATTTTCTGAGTCTAAATACAAGTAAATATACATAGACTTGGCACCTAAAATTCAAGCTTAAATTGAAGTTAATAAACAAAACTTAATTCTATCAAATTTTGAGACAGATTCAATCCTGTAAAAGTTCAAAAATTCTAATCCGAATTTAAGTTGAAACCCCAATTTTAGTCTAAATTGGATATTTAATCCAAAACTTAAAATTTGCTTAAGAAAATCTGAGTTCAATTTAATGTATATATTAATGATTAAAATCTCGATTAGTAGATCAGTTTAATGGCAAAAATCTTGAATTGTCTAACTTTTGGATTCATTTTTTAACTTTCTAGATCGAATTATTTTAATAACTCTTGTTGTTAAAACCGACCAATTTATTAATTAATCGGTCAATTTTTGTAAATTAATAAGTTTTTATAAAATAAAATAAATTAATTATTTTTCATTTAACAATATCTTTTTAATTAAATTTAAAACTCTTCAATAATAAGAATAATTTCTTTCAATTATATTTCAAAATCTTTAATTTTATTTAAT
>JANITX010000211.1:69020042-69031139 GCA_027564395.1 Erythroxylum ulei | reverse complement strand
AGATTTCTTCTGTGGTGAGGAATTCCTCCCTCGTGGGATGCGCGTCCAGGTGTCACGTAGGACGTCGGACACGTGTCTCACCAGGGTGGGGTTCCAACACAACCTGTTCACGAATGTAGTGGCTATCAACCTCGATGTGTTTAGTATTTTCATGGTGCACGGGATTAGTGGCGATTTGAATGGCACTTGTATTGTCACCGTGAAGAATAGTGGGCTGTAAGAGAGTTTGATTTAATTCTCCTAATAAGCGACGAATCCACATAATTTCGAAACAAGCTGCAAACATTGCTCAATATTCAACCTCAGTTGAAGATTTTGATACTTTTATTTCTTTCTTGCATTTCTAAGAAATGAGAGAAGTACTTAGAAGCATGCACCATCCTGTGGTAGATCGGCAGGTTGATGAACAACCGGCCCAATCAGCATCAGCATAGCTGGATAATATGATGGAAGAAGGATGAGAAGAAGAGTCTCAATCTTTGACTGCCCAAAAATACGCTTACTTTTCTTGGCTTCCAACCCATATGCCCGTAATGTTTCAAACACAGATTTCAAATGTTGAATGTGCTTGGATAAATTATGACTATAAATAAGGATGTCATAAAAAAATATTAGTACGAATTGATGGAGGAAAGATTTAAATATACCGTTCATGGTTGCTTGAAATGTGGAGGGTGTGTTCGTAAGTCCGAAGGGCTTGACGAGAAATTCGTAGTGTCCTTTGTGAGTGCGAAACGCCGTTTTGGGCACGTCTTCAGGTCATATCAAAATTTGATGGAACTCTGCAAGCAAATCAAGTTTGGAGAACACCTTCGCACCAAAAAGTTTGTCGAATAGCTCATTTATAGTAGGAATAGGGAATCTGTCTCGAATGGTGATCGCGCTGAGCACTCGGTAGTCGACGTAAAAGCTTCATGTTCCATCTTTTTTTGACTAATAACATCAGAGAAGAAAATGGGCTTGTACTAGGCCTTATAATTCCTTCACTGAGCATTTCTGAGGCTTGCTTTTCTATCTCGTGTTTTTGGAAATGTGGTATCAGTAAGGACGTACGTTAACGGGTGAGGAAGCAGGTGCGAGGTGAATAGAGTGGTCTGTCAGTCGGAAGGGTGGTAAGCCACTTAGTTTTGTGAAAACATCCCTAAATTGGTGTATAAGGTTGGCCAAGGCAGAGGGCTGGGAGGTGGGCAAAGTGGTAGGTTTGAATTGGATTTGGAGGCTATAGTAAGCTGCAATAGCTCCAATTTCATGGGTTCAGCGTAAGGAATTTAATTGGATAGGTTGGGGACTAGTACCATGAATTCCATTACAAGAAACTGTTGAAGAGCCAAGACCAAATTTAAAAGTTGAACTGGAATAATTGGTGAGGATTGGCCCAAGACTGGCTAGCCAAGGAACACCCAAAACAACATTGGAGCCGTGTAATGGAAGGACATAGAAATTGGCTTGAAGTTTAGTACCTTGAATTTGCAATTTGACATTGCGAACCTTTCCTTCACTGTGAATACTTTGTCCATTACCCACCAAAACAGGAAAAGAAATAGAAGGGTCTATCTCTAAGCCCAAATAATGAGCAATTCGGCTTTGGATGAAATTATGCATGCTTCCATCGTCTAACAGAACTTAAACGGAGTGGCCTTGCATTTTTCACAAAAATCGTAACGTAGATGGGGACAAGCAACCTGACATGGCATTATAAGAGATGACGGTTTGCGGAGTAGGGAAAGCATTTGTGGGGGAATCAAGGGTCGAGGAAGCAGAATCGGGTGGCGTAAGGTCGGCAGTGGGCGTTTATCTGGTGAAGGTGAGGGAACAGGAGGCGGTGGGTCGGGTTCATCAGGGTAGTCATCATCTAAAAGAAAAAATTGTGGTTTATTGCATTTATGCCCCCTCGAAAATTTCTTATCATAGTATAAACATAATCTTTGGTCTTGTCTGCATTGGGCTTTTGTATGGTTCAAACACTTGGTGGTCACGGGCTTAGGGGGTTGTTGGGTTGAATCAAGAGTAGGCATAAATGGACTTGGATTGGGAGTAGGAAGTAGGCCTATGCCTATGGATTTTCGGTCAAAATAATTACCAGGCATGGATTTTAGTAATATTTTTCAAGTTTTGGCTAATTTTGCTTCTTGGAGGCGGCCGAGGTTGATAGCATGGTTGAGGGAAGTGGGACGGGATGAAAGGACTTCATGTTTAATATTGAGTCGCAGGCTCGAAATAAAACAATCAACAAAGAAGGTGGAAGGCAGTGGTTTGGTTAGACAGGGTTTCGAAAGGGGTTTGGTAGTCCTCCGCTGTTGAAGTTTGGGTGATTTTGGCCAAAAGTCCTTGTGGCTCTTCGAGGGTAGTGAATTTGAAACGCTCCACTAGAGATTTCTTGAATTGGTCCCAACAAGAGAGCTGTTTTTTGGTTTTCATCCAACGATACCAACGTTGGGCCTTGCCCTCAAAGTGAAACGCCGCCATTGTGATGCGTATGGTATCCTCGGTATCATAAAAATCATAGAACTCATCGGTGTTAAAAATCTAGGACTCGGGGTCGGAACCGTCAAATTTAGGAAACTCAACACGAGCGGCTTTTGGTTTAAAGGAAAAATCGATATCGGTTTCTAGGCTGGGGATGGGGTACCGTGGTTGCCGAACTTAAAAGATCCGAGCGGAGGAGCTTTAGATTTTGGCTCGAATTTTAGGTTTTTGCCTTTGAAAAGCTGGCCAAGTTGAAGAAGCTGACAGCTTATGTCCTCCATTTGGGTTATCATTTCGAGCATGCTAGATTGTTGGCTATTAACAGTGGATTGAAGGGAGTTCAAGGTGGAGAATTGGGAAGCGAAATCACTTTGGAGCTTGGGGACAAAGTTATCGAGCTTAGCTAAGTGTGTGTTATTAGCCATGGAGGAGAGGAACGTCAATGAAAGCACCAAATATCTAAGGATTCGGGTATAAAATAGTCAAGTGAATCTAGGACAAAAGGATATGTGATATTTCTGGGAAAAGAGATTGCAGGTACTGGGAAATAGAGTAGGAATTGACAAAGTTACAGAGGGATTGAGGAGCGAAAAGCATGACACAGAATTTGTTGGAATTTTGAATAAAAGAAGAAGAAGATGATGGAAAAAGATGAAGATTAAACAATACGTAAAACTCTCATTACATTGACATGAAGACTTAAATATATAGATAATGAAATAACAAACTTAGTTAATATCTAGATAAAACAATTCAAATTCAAAAGTTTAAATCCTAACTAGATAACAACTTTATCTTAAAAGATAAAATTTTATTCTTTAACAAATATCTTATCTTTAAACAAAATCTTCATTTTTAACTTTGAATCAATATTTCCAACATTCTCCCTTGATTCAAAGTTGCAAAAAAATTCGAACTCTATGGAACACTTCTTTCCAAACTTCTTATTTGTGAAGCACCTTCTCTTCACTGTATGATGCACTTTTTCATCATCTTGCAATGATTATGTGAAGCACTTCTCTTCATCGTATGATGCATTTCTCATCATCTTGTTGATGCCCTTCTCACCAACCTACAATCATTGGAGCACGTCTCTCCAAAAATATCTTGGTGCACTTCTTACAAATTTAAAAAAGAGTTTCTTCACCAACCAACTCCACCATATTTGTTTGCTCTTTTTCCAATCTGCAATTTTTTTGTAGGTGTCCAAATTTTTTACAGTTGAAACATTGAGGTTTTCCCTTATACCAACAATCTTTCTCTTTATGCCCCGGTTTCTTGCAAAGATCACATTGAAGAAATTTACCTTTTCCTTTTGACGATTTGGCTAGAAGAGCTCTTTCATCGATTTTCTCAATTTCAACTTTCCGCATGGCCCTTCTTTGCTCCTGTGCCTACAAAGCATTAATCAATTCGAATAAAGTTAAATCATTAATATCTCTTGAATCTTCAAGAGATGAAATTTTCACCTCAAATTTTTCGGGCAAACTTATGAATATCTTTTCTACAACTTTGCTTTCGGATAGATCCTCCCCCAGAAGCCGCATTTTGTTCACCAAAGTCATCAATCGATCAGAATATTCATGTATGCTCTCATGTTCTTTCATGCTCAAAGCTACAAAATCTCTTTTGAGATTTAAAACTTGCATCTTCTTCATTCTTTCATTGCCTTGATATAATTCTTTCAGCATATCCCAAGCATTTTTAGTTGTTTCATAAGTCATAATTCTTGTGAAAACTGATTCTAAAACTGTAGAGAAAATAATAGATAACACTCTTGGAGCTTTTGCTGCTTCTTCTTCATGAGCTCTTATTTGATTTAGTGTTGGATTATTTCCCAAGCCTGGTAATTCCCTTTCTTCTTCCAGCTATTGCCATAAGCCGAGACCTCTTAAATGAGCTTTCATCTTGACAACCCATATTTAATAGTTTTCACCATTGAGATTTGGGGGTAGGAGAGTAGCTGAATTGCTAGCAACCATTGGAAGATTTTTTTTTTTCACTCAATCTCACAGTCCCTCAAGGATCTATGGCTCTGATACCATGTTGGAATTTTAGAACATAAATGATAGAAAGAAGAGTGAGCAGAGAAGATGAGAATAATGAGATAAAAGGAAATGATGTTAACTCACACACATACAATTAAATTATCAGAACAAGGCCTTGTTAAGGCTTATGCATAGTGGCCAACATAGGTCATAAAAGCATTAATAAAAACTACCCACTACTACTATCGTGACTCAACAACTTAGCAATAATTTATTGACTTCCTAAAGACTCGGACAATTAAATAACCTTGCTAAACATGTGACATAAATTAAACTAATTCTTAACAGTTACAACTTGGCCACATCTTATGGATAATGTAGAAACTCCCAATACAACTTTACAACTACAGATGATAGAGAGTACTCCACGAGTAAATTCAAATGATGAATGTGTTCTTGAAGATGATGACACTGTCTTCAGATGTATAGATACTGAGGATATGGAAACTCATTCCACTCCATTAAATGTTAATTTTCCTGAAGTTCAGGATGATTTTCAGGTGTAGCCTAAAAATGCTAAACGTAAATCGGCGAGAAAAAGAAAAAAAACCCTAAGTATATGGGAGCTTCTCCCATTCATGGCAGTCCTTGTGTGGAATTTAAGGGGGTTTAATGACCCTCTTAAAAAGTCATTGGTGAAGGAGATGGTGTAGGATAGGAAGCCTTGTGTCATAGGCCTTTTGGAAAACAAAATAAAAGACCCACTCTCCCTCACTAATTCAATGTTTTTGGGAGCTAATTACTAGTTAATCTCCAACCATCAATCACACTATAATGGCAGAATTATCTGTCTCTTCAATAAGGAATTTATTGGAGTTCAAGTGATGGAAAATGTCATTCAACTTATTCATCTTCATTGTCAATTGCATGGTCTTACCTTAAATTTTGAATTGACTCTTGTGTAAGGTTCAAATTTTGGATTTCAAAGAAATCAACTCTAGAGGGACTTGGAAAATATTCAGCTTCGAATATCTCAACCTTCGCTTGGGGTGGGAGATTATAATTGCTCGCTTGACTCTACTGAAATTGAGGGAGGTCGCCAGTTCAATCTAGGATTGACCAATGAATTGTCTAATTTCTTAAATTGGATAGACTTGGCGAACCTCAGATTTATTGGGAGATTACTTACTTAGTCCAATAATCAACAAGGGAGTCTACTTATCCGTAAGAAGTTGGATAGATGTCTAGTTAGCTCTTTATGGTTGACACAGTTCTTTAATTCCTATGTACATTTTGGGGTGTCAAATCATTCATATATGTTGATACATATGTGGGAGGAATATAGGAAAGTATCTGCACCTTTCGGTTTCTTCAATGGATTAACCCAAAGAGCTGGTCTAGTGAGTCAACGTTGGGGTAATGACATAGTTGGTTTTAAATCATTTCAGTTACTACAGAAGCTTTAAATTGGTGAAGGAAGCCCTTAAAGGTTTCATGTCAAGCCAAAAGCTTAGCCTCATATCTTTAAAAGAGAAACTTATTCTAGCACAAACTACCTATTATGATGCTCCTCACAATCTAGAGCTCAGGAATGTAGAAGTGCTTTGCCTTTAAGAGTACACCTCAGCTCTTAAACTTCAGACATCTATTCTTCAACAGAAATCCTAAGTGGACAGGCTAAAGGATGGGGCCTCTAATTCCAAGTACTTTCAATCCTCCTTACTAGCCTAATGAAATAATAACAAAATTTCTATGCTTCGAGATTGCGGGGGCAAAGCTATTTAGACTCGATACAGTTACAAGAATTGGCTCGTAATCATTTTCTTAATCTTATGGGGATAAATACCTGCTCTATACCTAGTTCGAATGTGAGGAGCATATTTGAATGTTCGATTGATCAAAGTACCAAAGATATGTTGGTTTCTCCTATAATAGAGCATGATGTTAAGAGAGTATTATTCAATTTGAAACTGTCTAAAGTTGCAGTTCCAAATGGATTCACTGCTCTCTTTTTTCAACATACTGGGGACATTAGTGGTAAGCCTTTCACTAAGGTTGTGTTGGAATTCTTTTCTTCCTACAAAATGCTTCGTGAATTGAATCATACCTACATCTGCTTGGTGCCGAAAAGAAGTAATCCTCAGAGTATGAATGATTTTCGGCCTATCTCTTGTTGCAATACTATTTATAAAGTGATCTCCAAATTTTGGTTGAACGACTCAAGAAGGCTATTTCTGGCATCATTAATGTGGTCTAAGGGGCTTTTATCCCTAAACAGAATATTGGGGATAACATTATTCTTCTACATGAACTGCTGAAAGAGTAAAATATAGGCAAGAAACTCAGAAGCTACTTAATTAAAGTTGATTTCCTTAAAGATTTTGATACTATAAGTTGGAAGTTTGTGTGAGTTTGTCTTGAAGCCTTACAGTTGCCTTCTAAATTTATAGAATGGATCATGACATGCATTTAAACTCCCTATTTGATTATTTTGGTGAATGGGATTCCAACTAAGCCTCTTAAGATTGCTAAAGGAATCAGTCAAGGAGATCCTTTATTGCCTTATTTATTTACTCTTGTGATGGAAGACATCTAAATTGATATCTTGCAATAGGAACTTCCAATTTCATTACAAATGTAAAAGTCTCAATCTTGTGCATCTTATATATGCAGATGATCTTTTGAACCTTTATGGTTCTGATTCATAGTCGATAACCATGATGATTCATGCATTGGAGATATTTGCAGATTGGTCAGGTTTGAAACTTAACTCTGCAAAAAGTTATTTGTACCTCTCTGCTGATGTGAGAAATCTTATTGAAGTTTAGCATCTAGTTGGGTTGAATGTGCAACCTGCTTCTTTCTCCTACTTGGGTATTCCTATCACTGCCTCCTAGCCAAAGTTTAATAACTATCTCCCCCTTCTTGAAAGAATTAAGGCACTAGTGAATGCATAACATAACAAGTTTCTTTCTTATGTTGCCCAAATTACTCTTATTATATTTGTCTTAAGTAGCTTTCATATCTACTGGAATGCTCATATAACCTTGCCTAGGAAAATACCTAAGGAAGTTGACAGGATTCTAAAAGCCTTCCTATGGACTGGTAGATCTAAGAACTCACGAAATGCCAAGGTTAAATGGAGCGAGATTGTTATTCCTAAGAAATTTGGGGGTTTGGGGATTGTTTCCATCTATACCATTTAGAAAGTTTTAATGTGCAAGAGGCTTTAAAGGTTGTACACTGATCATAATGCATTATGGGTCAAATGGATCCATGAATTTCACATGAAAAATCTGAATTTTTGGCAAGCTCCTTGTAGAAGGGTGTTCTTATGGATACTTATCCAAATGATGAAGCTGAGAGACTTAGTTTGTCCTTGTATCAAACACAAGATTGGTGCTCGAACTTGGCTTTGGCATGATAACTGGGTTGACTCGAGTCCATTTATCCGCAGCACACAAATTCATCACTTAAGAAACAGAATTCCTCTCAATCTAAAGGTCTCATCTTTGCTTTGCAATGGTTATTAGTGTGGGAGTTTCTGAGTTTTTGAAAATCTAGTCCAATTCCTACCCCAACAAGTTAATGTATTAAAAGATGATTCTATAAGTTGGCATATTGATCCGAGTGGTACATTCTCCAATAAATCTTGTCATTAGCTACTCATTAGGGGTCTAAGGGAGGTTCCTTGGTTTACTCTTTTATGGGGGAATTCTATCCACCCGAAAGCCTCTTTTATTTCTTATTTTAAGATTAAGAACATATTTGGGACTAAGAATAGACGGTATGGCACTACTGATACAATTTGTGTCTTATGTAAAATGGCAACTGAGGATCAAGATCGTCTCTTTTTTCTCTGCAGTTACTCTAAAGCAGTCTGGAGTATAATTTTGCACCTGATATCTGTTCATGGCTATTAATATTCTTGGGAACTATCTCTTAATTAGGCCATCAGAAACTCTCAACATGGAAGGCCTAATGCTATTCTTGTTAAAGTTGCCTTCACTACTTCTATATACTTTCTTTGGAAGGAATGTAGCGCTCAGTTATATACTAATCGTGAGGAGGGGAACTATCAAGTAGCTGACAGGATAGTTAATTGGAATATAGTAGTCTTAAGTGCTAAAAATCTTCTTTATTATCTTTCCCCCAATAAGAAACTTAGGTGGAATCTTTAATATGGCTTCTCAGGATACACCACTAACTTCATTTCTTATTCTTTTGTTCCTGTATGTATCTTATTAGTTTAGAACTCATTATAATGTTGTATTAGTTTTGTATATAGTTAATGCAAATTCAATTTCCAAAAAAAAAATATTTAACTTACTTTTCTTGAGCATTTGTTTCACATCTATAATAGAGTTGTTAAGTTTATTTGAGCTTGAATATTTTTCATACATTTGAAGTAGTTTAAATAAAATTCTAATTTAAAATGTTAATAATAATAACGATTAATTTCTTTTAAAAAATTTTTATTGTAAATTAATATAATTTATTATATCATTTTAATCTTGGTGGAACATATAAAGAGGGTACTAAGGGAATGCTTGATTCATAGGTTTAGAAGACATCGATGGGTATGAGAATAGAAAACATCGGTTGGTTATATATTATTATTGTATAAATAGTATTTTGATATTTAAGTTTTGGAGATTACTCCTACCTCCTAAATATGTGAGGAAGAAAGTCATTTCTTCCTTTTTTTTTAGTAAAATAATATAATTAATTAGAATATATTAAATATATTATAAATATAATTAATTAGAATAAGTTAAAATTAAATATAATTAATTAGAATATATTAAATTTTGATACCAAAAATGTAACAAAGTTTTATTTTTCCCTTTTTTAGCAAAACAATATAATTAATTAAATATCATTAATTAGAATATATTAAAATTAAATATAAGTAATTAGAATATATTAAAATTTGATGTAAAATAAAATTTTAATTAATTTCTATTTTTAGCAAAAAAATATAATTAATTAAATAGAATTAAATAGAATATATTAAAATTAAATTTAATTAATTAGAATATATTAAAATTTGATATAAAAATTTAACTAATTTCTATTTTTCCTTTTTGAGCAAAACAATATTATTAATTAAATATCATTAATTAGAATATATTAAAATTAAATATAATTAATTAGAATATATAAAAATTTGATATAAAAATTTAACTAATTTTTAGTTTTTCCTTTTTGAGCAATGCAATATAATTAATTAGAATATATTAAATTTTGATGTAAAAAAAAATTTAACAATTTTATTTTATCCTTTTTAGTAAAAGAATATGATTAATTAAATATAATTAGTTACAATATATTAATATTAAATATAATTAATTAGAATATATTTCTCAAAATATTCATTCTCATTTCTATTACCATTATCCCATGTGAATCAATAGCCCCCCCAAAAAAATTAACATGTAATTATATAAGTCCAATTTTGATATCTTTGATATGCCTTATTTAAACTTGTTTCTATTGGCTATCCATAATATTTATATGTTATATAAACGTTGTTAATAATTTAAATACAATAGATTTTTATTTTAGGGTAATTTTTATTTGTCAATTACCTCACATTTTAATTTAGATTTTTAACCTCATGATTCATAGTTTTACTAAGCCAAACTAACTTGTTTCTAGTTAATAAACTAGTTGGGGATGATTACGAAAAGTGTATATTATTCAAAGTTCAATGCTTAATTGACTAACCAAAAGGAAAAATAGATAGGAATATTCTACAGGGATGGCAATGGCTATCCATCCTTATTTTAAAAAAAATTATAAAATTACGTAGTTTTTGTTGTTCCGGTCAAACTACGGGCTGGTCTAAAATTGACATGGCTAATGTTATGAAAGAGTACAAAGTTACGTCAGCAATAGTTTCTTGAATGAAAACGTTACTGGATCGAAGTTTATTGATGTCATTAAGAACCTGAGGTGAGGCTACCGAGCCTTGAAATATTAGCGTTGTTAACAGTTTCCATTGGCACTTTTATAAGGCTACTGAGCCTTGAGATATTAGCGTTGTTAAACAGTTTCCATTGGCACTTTTATACTCGCCCCAAATTTGTCAGCAGTCTTTCGAAGTAATTCGAAGAAGAAGTGGTCTGAATATCCATATTTCATCTTTCTGTTAAGCTTAGCAACGAACCTGCCACTACTTAGACGATCGCAATAGTCCGGAAACCTAGAAGTAACATCATAATCTTGGTACCATCTGTAACCTTCCCATGGTTTCACCCAATGACTATCTGCATAACCAGACCTTAACCACACAAAATAAGCAATTCCTGAAACCAACCCTCGGGGAGCTTGGCCATTCCCAATCCATTGCCATGTAGATGCGATTGCGTGGTATATTAGTCGGGTAGCTTCATTTTTAAAAGTTTCATGGCCGCTGAACTACGTCATCTTTTTGACCTGCTTGTATCTACTTACACCAATTTCATTATCTGACCAACCAAGTAGATAACATTTGACAATTGCTTGTGGAGAATGTATACAGCTCAAGGTTAGCCAACAACAAAAAATAAAGATAGAGACACAAGGCTTTTCTCAGAACTACTTAAAACCTACCAAAGTCCAATGCCGCCCTCAAATCAAATCTATATAAGCCCCCACG
>JANITX010000211.1:68996261-69013954 GCA_027564395.1 Erythroxylum ulei | reverse complement strand
AAAAGGGATATTGATAAAAAGGTTTTCGACTAATTGAGCGCAGTAGCATGCCACCCTCGCGGGGCACGAACTCGGATATCACTATCGATGTCGGGTCCGGGTCTTGCGGGAGTGGGGCGTTACAAGTTGTCAAGTTGCTATGTAGTTCCAATTTGTCCTGTAGATAAGGGGATAAGGATAAGATAGTAATTATTTTTCTGTAACAATTAAAAATACTTGGTTTAAGTTTTCTATAATATTTAGAACTATATATCATATCAATTTCTGTAATATTTAGAACTCTATTTCATATCAATTTATGGTTTTGATAGTTAGGTTATATATAGTCTTTCAACTATTCAATTTGTTGATCTAAAACACCAAAATTGAAAACTAGCAATATTTCAGTTAGGCTATTTGAAGTGGAGCAACTGCTGGAGCAAAGTTTAATAAATGAGCAATATATGATGGTCTTTTGTGTATCCATTATGTTGCTGTTGGTCTTCTTTATTACAATTGATAATGAGAATTATTTAAGTTGTATACTTTTGCCCTAACAATAGTATACCCAATTATTTTTTTATACTTTTAGGTTAAATCATAGTGAAGAATATGGAATCATCCTCTACTCATGGTAAGTCCAATCCAGCATGAAATTATTTTTCTTCTTCTCAAGCATATGATGGGAATATTCAATATAACTGTATGTTTTGCTGTAGAATATTTAAAGAGGAAGGAATTTTTAAAATAAAAAGAACATCTTGTTGATGTTAAGAGTAATATTACTTATTGCAAAAAAGCACCACTTGATGTACGTGATATAATTGGAAAATATTTGCAGCAACAAATAAAAAAGAAAAAGGAAAATAAATAGGCTCATGATATATCTTTTGGAGATGATGAAGCGCCACAAGTATTAGATAAAGGAGAAAGAAAGGCTACTATTGACATAAATTCTTATCTTTCTCCAAGAACTACTCCTGGTTCTCAACCTAGTCTAAAAAGTTACATGGTTGATAAGGATATTGTTTTGCGATGTAAAAGAGCATAGGTTAGATGGTTGTATCATTCATGTATGTCTTTAAATGCTTTAAATTCACCATATTTTCAAGAAGCAATTGATGCTACAACAGCAATAGTTCCAGGATTTAAGGTGCCATTTTATTATGAGCTGCATATGCCTTTGCTTCAAGATTTAAAAAAGGAATGTCAGTTAATTATGGATACATATAAATCTAGTTGGGAATCAACAAAATGCATTATTATAGCAGCTGGGTGGACTGATTAAAGACAAAGAACCTTGATTTGGAACAACTTTTATCAAGTTTGTTGATGCTTTTGACATGAAAAAAAGTGATAATGCTTCATCTAAATTATTCTCTGAAATTGTCGAGTGGGTTGGACTAAAGAATGTTGTGCATTTTTTTACAGAGAATATAGCTAATTATGTGTCAGTTGGGTACTTATTACAATTAAAGTAGGGGCATATTTATTGGTCTCCATATGTTGTTCATTGTATAAATCTTATTTTAAAAGATATTGGTGGTATGGACTATATATCTAGTCTTGCTTCACACGCATCTAAGATCACAATTTTTGCGTATAATCATGTCATATTTTTGTCTGGGTTAAGAATGCAAGAAGATTAAGTTAAGACCATGCATCTCGCTACTACCAGGTTTGCAGCTATATTTATTACTTTGAAAAGTGTTTATGAACATAAGAAACTATTTCAAAATTTAGTGACAAGTAAATACTTTCCAAGTCATAAATTATCAAAGAGTGAAAAAGGAAAAGAAGTTTGTGTTATTATTCTAGATAATAAATTTTGGGATACTTGCTTGATCATTGTGAAGATTGTGACTCTGATTATAAGGCTGTTGATGATTGTTGACTCAGATGAGAAGTCATCTTTGGGGTATATATATGATGGTATGTATAGAGCTCACAAAACAATTATAAATCTTTTTAAAGGGATGGAGAAATTGTACAAGCATTATATAGATATTATTGATCGACGATGGGATAAGAATCTTACTTAAAGGATCCACTTAGCAGTTTATTTTCTCAATCCTTATTTCTTATATAGTGGAGAAGCCGTACAATTAATATTATGGATGGTTTGTTTGATGTGATTGAATGCAAAGTATTTTCTCTATTAAAGAGAAATCACAAGTGATAAATGAAATTAAATTGTATCATGAAGGTTTAGAGAGTTTTGCCAAATCATCAGCAAAGAGAGAACTTATAATGAAAAAAATGCAGCCAAGTAAGTTTTATACTTTTAATTCATTATTTACTTATTAATAATATATATTTTTACCACAACTATTACTTTAAAATACAGATGAGTGGTAGAGATTATTCGATGACAATGCTCCAATATTGAGAAAACTCATTATTAAGTTACTCAGTCAAACAACTTCTGCATCAGGTTGTGAACATAATTGAAGTATTTTTTAACGTATTTGAACAAAGAAACGAAATTGTTTGGAACATCAAAGGCTTAATGACCTTGTTTACGTTACTTATAATCTAATAATGAAGAATAGGTACGTTATATTTTTGTTTTTATTTCAATAATTTTATTTTTATTATTGACCTTATAATTTCTCTATTATGTATTCAGAGCACTTAATAGGAAGAGAACATATGATCCAGTTCATATTGATTGTTTGAACATACTAATTTTTGGTTCGAAAGAGAAGAACCATTACCTGATCTTTGATTATAATGAACTTAAAAAGACGATTTATGAAGAAAATGCATTTATCACAACGAATGAATTAAGAACATCTACTAATGGTCAGGGCATGTCTTATTTTGATCATATTTAAGTTAAAAGTATATTGTATTACAAGTTTACAATTGAAAATAATTTCATACATTACTAATTTGTAATTTATTTTTATGCAGTAGAAGAAATTGATGCAAATACTTTGGATAAAAGTGTAGTTTACAAATCTTTAAATAGCATTCGAGAATTTGGAGCTTTTGACGATGATGAGACACAACCTCCTTTAGAAATATAATTTTGATTTTTATTGTTATTTTAAGTTTTATATTAGACTCATATTTATTTATTATTAGTTCATTATATAATAATAGACATTGGTATATTTTATTTCAATAAAATATTTTATTTTTACTTATTCTTGTAAGTATTACTTCTTATTTATTATATACCAGTTTTATAGCGGTTCACTATCGGTTGAACTTCTAAATCTTAAACCTTTTCTTCGACCGATTCGATGTCCGACCCGGTTTTAAAACATTAGAAATAACTTGAAATTGGTGCAATTTTACTTAAAAATACATGTTGCTTGTTAAATTTTGACTCAAAAATTAGATAAAATAATTTGTATATTTAATTGAAGTCGCGCCATTTAAAAAAATAGAGATCTAGATAGTTTAATAAGAATTAGAAAATTATGAAATATGGAAAAGAAAAGGAACAAAAATGCAATCGGTGTCGCGTTGGGAAGAGAACTAATCGATCCAATTTGCAATTTCTTTCATTGGACGGTGTTTAATAAGAAGAGACATTGAGACCTTCTTTAGACTAACGGAAGAAGGGACATACAAACAAATAACTACTGTATAATCAACCTATAATTTCTAAGTGTAGAAGCCATCACACTTTCATGGGTCATTTAATTTTCTAACGCTGAGAAGTCCCAGCTACTTGAAGCCTGTACTTGAATCTCCTGTGCTTCAAAACGTATACCCCCACTAATGACCGCGTCCGCTATGACTTGGTCCGGAATAGGCCTTGTTTATGATGCTCATTGTGTTGAGCATTGCAGAAGAACTGTGGCGGTCTTTAAGTGGCCTCATTCCATCAACCCGCATGGAGTTGTAGGTCACCAAAAAGAAGAAAATGAATATGGAGACCAATACAAGTGACTTATACGACATGATTATATTTCTTCTCTCTTTTGCAACTAAGCTAGTGGCTCCAATCAGGATTTCCTTCTGGTTTAACGCTAGAGGGAGATGGATAGTTACTGTTCTCGACTCGGAACTGTAACTATGGCTATATTTTCAGGTACTGGTTGGTGGGTTTGAGATGGTATGGTTACAATGGTGAGGCACGCACCATTTTCATGTCTATATATATGTATATACATGTGTACAGTGCATGTCCTTGGAAATGGGCACAGAGAAGGAAGAAATTAATATGAGAATTGCGTAGTTGACAGGCAAGTGTTGTGGGCTGACATGAGAAGAGAAATGTAAGATTTTCTTGTTGGTTGAAATTGGAATTTGATCAAAAGCTCAGAACGCCGTGGTTTGACTATGCAATAACATATATCATACAGGATATTTTCTGCATTTCTTTATAATACTTTGGGCTATCGGTCAACTTGTGATAGAAATCCGATTATGGCTAGATCTAATTAAATAAATACAAAGACGTTTACATTTCTGATGCATGCTCTCTTTTTAAATTAGATATTGTTCTGTGTTGGAGTGCAATTGCAATAGCTTGTTCCCTTTTGACCAAATCAGTTCGCCTGTTTATTCCATTCACATAATAGAGGAAAACTCACTTAGCAAGGTCGATGTTTGCCTCCAGGAAGGAAAAAAATGAGTAAAAAATGCTCGAGCTTATCACTTGCTGCTAAAAGTCAAGATATATATATATATATATATATATATTCTTTAAAATCGGCAAGTTCAAACCAGACGACCCCAACTAAATTTTGGTCAGGCTGCCAAATTGTCTGAATAACATGAAAAAATCTTTATTCTGAGATTGAATAAGCAATTACCATGAATGGTCAAGAATAAATGCCCGTTAACAACGGATAGACCACTCGAGTAATGGCCGATTTTACAAGAGTTTTCAAGTACACGTGTAGCTGCCGTGTGCATAGAATAATAGCTACTTGGTTGAACAAGTCCTGTTTCGTCTATCTTATTGTGTATTGTCAATTGTTTGAATCTCCTGCAATGGGTCTCACATTTTGAAGCATATGGGTCGAACTCGGCGGGCTATTAATGTAGAGATTTCATATTTGCTGGAGTGGTCGTTAAGCAACACTAGTTTATCTGCAGTGCAGTGCTTGGTCATCATTTCAGAAGTCTTGTGATTCTATCGTGACAAGACTTTCCTTCCAGAATGTCATACCCATTCCACTTTCGACAATGTGCCTTTCCCTGAAATAACGATCAACAGAAAGAGTTTAACGAAAATATAAGGACTAGTCATCACATTACAAAACTTAACAATATTATGATCAGACCCAGACAAAGTGAATTCTTTCCTCATAATTGCTACGGTCTTAGTGAAAGTGCTAGTATTTTAAACTTAATATGGTAAAAGCTTCATTATTATTCCTCTTATATGCCTTACAGTTTCAAATTACAGGGGCAAACCGCTCTCAGACATACATTATCGTGACTGCAGCATCAATATAATCATGGCGGCAAATTTCCATCTTGAGGATTTACACTTCCAATCAAAAATAGTGCTCCTCCAAAACTGGATGCACTGCTTTTGAGCCACTATTTCACCATTACAAAAGAATTACAGCGCAGTATTCTAATTTTCATTAAACACTGCCATCTAAGAAGCTTGGGGCAAGAAGTGCAAGGGTACCTTCATATGAGTGCTCCCAAATATTGTTCATTGGGAATGGAAAGTGTGGCCAGAAAACAGACATTCATGACTGGTAGCCCAAACAATCAAAGGCATCTACAACCCAGCGGTACCACAACACCCGGGGTGGATCTTTTTCTTACTCATTACATCTTTTTTCCTCAAGTACTTTCAAAGTTGTTCTATGTTGACCAATGACAAAGTGCAGATTTCTAGTCTAGATCTGGCACAAGGTGCATATTTGTCGAAGTAGCAGCCATCACAGTTGAAAATGGCAATAGTGCTGTGGATCAAAAAAAAATAAAAAAAGACACTAGTAAACCTGACAAAAATGAGATGAAACCATCTTCCAAGAACATACACTTTGCAACATTAGAGAATCTAACACAACATCTTCACTGTGGCATCCCCGAATTAGGGAGATGATTTATTTTGGTTCACATTCTACAACAACAATAACACCAATTATTAATCCCGCTGACTTGGTTCACATTCTACATAGTTTAAGAAGGCTAATTATGCAATCATGAAAAAACATGAAGAAAAAAACAGAGAACCTGAAAAAAAACAAAGAGAGAATCCAAACTCTTAGGAGGCAGATATCATACCTCTACAAATGGTTAGCACTGGTATGAACACCAGAAAAATGGCTTGACAACTCCTTCCCATGGATAGCTGCATACACCACTCATGCTTCAGGGCATAATACAACCGCACAAACTGCCTGATGAAAGGGTACTACTCATGGAGTGGAATGTGCAAGTTTCCACCATAAGTTTCCACAACAGATGCCTGCAAAATCAAGACAGAAGCAGACACTTCATATAATATATATATATATATATATATATGTATATATAAGCTCATGATACACACAGGGGATTCAGAATTAAAAAAGAAAAACAAGAAGATGATGCAGAACAAGAAATAAAAGAAGAGAATAGGAGTTTATTTTAAGATATTTTTAACTCTAAATAGTTAAAGTGGAGAAACAGACCTGGAGGTGGGAGAAGACGTTGTTGTACACCTGTAAAAGGAACTCTGATTTTGTTGTAAACCTGAAGTTCGTATTTAAGTTAAAGGCATGTAAAAATAATAGATAAAATAAACCTTAAGTAGATTATAGTAACATATTAACATAGACATGCAATGCACCCAGCAATGCAATATAAAAGATTTTTTCACATCGAATGCTATTTAATTGATGCAATCACATCAGCAACAAAAGACAGCCAGACCACAGAATGATTGCAGATTGAATGAAACAGCGAAAAAAATAATAGAATGAGTAGCATGACAACCCACAATGCACCATCGCACATTTTCGCCATATCTCAACTGACACTACGGAACAGGAAATATTTTAAGATGAAAATGTTTCTAAGAGAATAAAGCATAAGAGCAAAGTATCATTAAAATGCTGAATAATAGCTTAACAATACAATTACAAATTGGTACAGCAGAGAAACACAAGTTTAAAAGTATAGGGACTTGAGAATCTCATTTCATATGCATGGTTGGAATATGCTCAAAAGGGATCAATACTTTCACAAGGAGGCGAAGGCAACAAGGGATGCAAGTTTTCATATGAACATATTAAAACATATAGACACACATACACACACATATAGAGGGATAAGAGAGAGAAAGATAGCCCATCAGAAGCTTACTATACCTTTTAAGAAGACAAAAACATACATAAATCTCTTCTAGGTCTAATTCGATCTTTAGTTTAATATACTGTTTCAGAAGTTCACACATATACAACATAGATTCATCAATCCAACCATCATCACTTGCATCCTGAGGAGGCAGACATTTACAAATTGTACGCTGCAGTATAGAAGACAGATTTCCATTTGATCCCAATTCATAGTATGTCTCTGCCAGTTTATTTAGCAGCAAGCAATTGCTGACTTTGAACTTCTCAACCCACATCGGGGGAGTTCCAACCCAAAGATTACTGTCCACAACAACATCAATAGGCAATTTAATATCAGTGCTCTTAACATCTAACAACCCCTGAGGAATTTCTGTTGAAGAACCCAAGCCAGCATTTGAAGTTAACTCCTGTCTCCGGTGTGCAGGAAGTTGTAACTCCTGTCTCCGGTGTGCAGGAAGTTGTTGAAGTATGTCAACTCTCAATTCCTCAGGTAATTGATGCAATACAAGGGCATCAATTTGACTTAGTGATGAAGGCATTAAATCAGTGACTCCAAGGTCCACACTGTCAAGGGCTTGATTGCACAATCCAGTCTCAGAAACAGCGACTGGTTGTGCTTCATCGCCAGTATTCTGCTTTGTATAATTAAAACCAACAAAAGGAGGTGTTTCAGCCAAAAGAGATCAAATTTTTGAGGCATGAAGCTAGAGGTTAGCTCTAATCCATTTCAGTTTAAAGGTGATCTAATGGAAGAAACATGCTTCACTCAGTTTCAAATTGAAAATACACCACCTCAAATGCAATTTTAAAAGTGCTGTCAACCCCATAAGTAGTATCTCAAATAAAATTAGCAGTAACAGGATATCAATGCAGCCATATATTCTGCTATACTTATTATAATTCATCCCAACATTTAAAGAAAGAAAAGAGAAGTTACAAATTTAGTTTCCTGATAAAGTTGATTACCTTTCCAACTATGTACACAAATCACTTTCAGAATACCAATACCTTGCTTTTACAAAATTCAGCACAAGATACGTACAGGCTACAGACTTATCCTAACAGGAAGGTAGCAGCAGTGAAGTGAAAACATAGGATGAAATTAGAAGGAAAAGAAAGAATTTACCTTCTCTCCAAGTCCACTACTTGACATATCAGATGCATGAAGACCACCACCATCATCTATTTAACCAAAGAGGCAAATCTATGAGGAACTAGTAAACAGACACAAACTATGTATAACATCCATAAAAAGGAAAGCTCACCTCTAACATGTGAAGCAATAGGAGAAGAATTTATACAATTTTCACTATGGCCTTTTCTTTGAGCAATGAAATCCACTAGTTTTCCTCCATATATATCATTTAATTCAGAGAAGACTTCAGAAGGAAGACTCTGAAGAACTCCCACGTCTAAATGAGATAAAGGGGGTGGAGCCACAGCATTGCTAGAAGAAGCTTCACCACCAGAAAGATTATTGTTCCTTCCAAAAGAACTGCCAGACTGGTCAGGAAATTGGCCTAAATTTCTGTTGACGCTGGGAACCTCAACATCTAGAAAGGAAAACAATTTTAAAATTCTTCTATTGTCACGAAATCAACAGGTATCATGTAAAATGAAGCAAATTCTGGTTCCCCATCATTATCAGGGAACTCACTTCGGTTAAATAATAAAGCATTGAAACTTCAGTAAGCACTTCCACAAGCAAGCACATTAGCACATAAAATGCACCAACACCTATAGCCATTACCATATAAATTTTGTTTTTCTAAACTGGAATCAGTGTTTAACTGTATAAAGATCATGCACAATAACAATACATACGTAATTGTTTCAATAACGTCGGTACATATATTCTTTTTTAACTTACCTGCTTCTGCCATCACTTTGTTTCCAACCTTGTTATTGTAGTGTTCTTCACCAGCTGTTGAAGCTGATGTGAGCCATAATCTCAAAGCATTTCTTTCACGCACTAAAGGCAAGTAATTGGAAGCAAATGATTAATGACTATCAGGAAACAAGAGAAATGCAACAGGAAAAAAGAGAGTTTTGCATCCAACTCAAGATAAGCATAGTCAGTTGGAAAAAAAAAAAGCGCAAGATCAGAATTATAAACATTATGCTAGTCTTGACAGAAAAATCATACCGTACAACAAAAAAAGTTCAACTAGATATCAAGTTATAGCACAAATACCTTGCCTCAGATCATCCGCATTTTCAAGCTTGGAGACTTGCAAGCCAACACCTCGAATATCCTTAACATCTAAGTAAACAAGGCATTAAACCTTCTGCAACTAGTAAACTACCTTGAAATGCACAAAAGAAGATGTCGCCTAAAGAGAAACTAATGGATCCTAAACTGAAAGCAATAAGAAAATCCACCTAACTCACCAAGGTTGAAAGACCCAAAGAGCTGCTTTGATATCCTTTCAATCACCACATTATCATCAGTAGCAATTGGAACCTGAAACACAATCAAAGTGGTGTACAAAAGAATTAAACAAAAAGGCAATGAACTGACAAACTATGCATCCTCACAGACAAATATCTATATTAATAAGTTTCTTACTGTTATAGAGTGGCTCAGATTCTCACAGTCCCCGCACCCCATAAACTTGGCAGGCTCCCCTGCACCTTCTTTTCTCTTCTTTATCTAAACAAAGTTTCAAAGACCAAATTGTTTTTCAAATTCTATTCATGCCAACAAATGTGATTAAGAGCACCCGAATCCATAGTCAAGGATTCATGCTGAATATAATAATCAAGACAGCCCAGTAAATGAATTGTTTTTGACCTAATATAGGTAAATAAACAAAAAGGGAGTGAAGTACTTTAAGCGTAAAGGAGCGTCCGTGAACTCCACATCCTTGTAAACGCAATGAAACCTCCTTGCAAAGATTTGATAGGAAACAGTGACTCTGGAATAAATTATTGTTAATTCCAAAAATAAGCACATTAGAAATTAAAAGACATCAATAAAAATATAGCAATGAGCTCCTGCAGTGCACAAGAATACCAACATCTTGCAAATCTTTGAATCGAACACCCCAATTAACTTCAGCACCTAGAGACTTGGATTCCTGCACATAACACCATATCAAATGCTCAGACAATGGCCAGTTAATCAAAAGGCAATGTAAGTATGGACAAGTAATGGAGAAAAACACGTAGTTTTGCAATCAGAGAACAAATGGAAAAGGTAATGACCTATACAGGGAACTAAAACTTATACCGGACAGCTAAAAGCAGGTAGTTACTCGAAGTCTTATCCTTAATCATACCTGAATCACACCAACCAGCCGACTATCTAGACCTCTGCTATAATTCCACAGCATCTCCCCAGTTTTTGTTCCAAAATCCCTTTGAAGGGTGTCCTACAAACGTAAGAAGTCAATAGTGCAAACCAATCAATGAAAAGACAAAAAAAACTCAACAAATAAAAGTTTAACCTTGGAAATCAGACGCAATTGTCCACAAGTACAAATATTTCGCTTCCTCAGCTTCTCCTCTAAAACATGCCCAATTCCTGGAAGTGTCTTAATTGGAAGTTCCTGCAGATACTCATCCACCTAACAAAGTCAAACCCGTTAGGTTAGTCAGATGGCGACACACAAAAAATATACAATATTGTCAAGTAGCATTGACTGATCACAATAAAGAAATAATAAAGAGGAAGTAAAGTTTCTATAAGATGTGCACATCTATGTTATTCTTGCATCTCATTTAAGTCAATTTGGAGGTAAGTATAGATACCTTAAGTAATTAAAAGGTTGCACACAGAGTAGGTGCTAGACAACTCAAACTAATAATTATTAGATGCAAGTCCAACAACACCTAGGAATTGATTGACAAACAAGAGAGAAAGGTGTAAAGATAGAGCCCGAACAGAAAGAATCCAAACCCATGAAGTTGATTCTAATCAAGTTTCCAAAAGAAACACATGTTTTAACAAGCACGCACAGATAGTCACAGATGTGAGCCTTAGCAATTTCATAAAATCCTCAAATCAAAAATTAGGTCATAGAATATGAGACAACTGTGAATGGGTTTTACAGCATGTTCAATTAAGAATGATGAGCAAAACACTGATCAGAATTTTCTAGATAGAAAATGAGGAACCTTCACTATAACTAACTTGTTTTCCAGTCATCAATATGGCTAATTAAGACAACAATGAAGAAGGAACAAACACTGACTGATAACTATAATCAGAAAAACAACTATAATCAGAGACACTAATTGGCAAAACAATGTGATCAATGGGATGCAATTACATTAAAATAAATGGCTATATAAAACAAAAATGTTTATAATGGAACAAAAAAAAAGCATGCCTTTTCAGGAGCAATGTAACATTGACCATCAGGCTTAGCTGCTCTAGTGGCAAGGCGAGCCATGAGCATATTTCCAGCGATACCCACACTTGCACTGCATCCTGTTGTGTCTAAAATCTCTTTTCTTATTGTTGATGCTAAATTTTCAGCATCTACTCCTTCCACATCAGTGACATCTAAAAATGCTTCATCACAACTTACAGCCTACGTTGAGCAGAAACATCAATAAGAAAGCAACTGAACAGAAAACAATTAAGATGAAAAAGAATGCTTCCAGGAACATACCTGTACTTTATTGCAGTGCTTGTGTAAGATATCATAAAACTGATCAGCAACCTGACAAGGTAACAAAATATAAGGCCCTGGACTTGAGAACAGAATAATCAGCATCCATATGTTCTTTTCTCAATGAAAAATTCAAATGCGGAAATTGAAATTCTCAAATCTATAAACTACCTCTTCATAGGCATGAAAATTGTATGGGAAAATAATAAGATGCGGACAAAGGGCTTTTGCATCTCCAACAAAAATTCCAGCTCTCACTCCTGGAAAATGAGTGCAATATCATTTGAGTGTAAACAGCCCAAGGTAATTGGTAGAGGTGAACAAATAGATATTAGCTTGCACGAAATCTACCATAATCCCGAGCAGGATAATTTGCGGATGAAATTTCAGCTGTTCCTTTAGGGTTATCTGAATGGCACACTGCTACAGGCTTGTCATGCAATTCAGGATGGTGTCTGATTACTACTGAGACAAAAAAGCAGTCCTGTGCAGTATTTTGGTAAATTAACTAGTGAAGGGAGAGATGTCCAAATCTATATGCTACTACAAAAGAAGGAATTAATTTCAATGACCAAATTCAAGTGCTGAGCTACCTATGAAAGATATGCTCTAATTCTCTCTTAGTTTCAGTCACACTTGTTTTTCACTATCTCTACCAAAAAGAAGGGGAAAAAAAAGTAAGAAAAAAGAAAAAGGAAATAGAAAGGGCAAGCAGAAAGAATTTAAGTTTGTATGTCCAACGGAATCACTGCTACTTCAAATTAACATCATTTATCAGGTCTAATGTTAAATATAAAACTTAAAACGAGGAATGAGGTACAATAAAACAATGTTTTGTTATTATCCTCAGTTAAAGAGCCACATCTGTGTTATGTTCTAATCCAGTGATCATATGTCTCATATCTACAAATATGTAGGAACGCTTATACTTTTGAACTCTCTTACTCTTGCAAAATGAAGATGGACAAGTAGAAAATGGCAATACCATGTCAACATGGATAATCTTTTTCTTCTGAGAGCTATCAGAATCATTAAGATTTGAACTTCTGCATCTAGACACACTACACAAGCTAGGAAAATGTTTACGGTACCGATTCCTCCAGGTTCCTATAAAATGCAGTCTCGAACTCTGCAAACGAAAGCTCAGTCAGCGCACCAATCAGAAACAAGCAAAGGAGTAGCTTCAACAGAATGTTGTAGCAACGTCGTAGCAATGTCGATGCATGATCTAGAAAAATGTTAGACTCCAGTACTGATGCAGAAGGAAATCATGCAACTAGACTGACTTATCAAAAGAGTAGCATCCAGTATCCTTACTTCTACAGCAGTTGCAACTAGGACGAGTAAATCTGGGACATTAACATGCAAAACACCATGTTCAGCATAATCTAATAACAGTGAAATAAATATATGGCAAAGCAATAACCAAGAAAAGGACCAAACCAATTTATGCTGAACTGTGTCAGACTCTGTTTTGGAAACCGGACCAGACCGGCCGGTCCGACCAGTTCGACCGGTGGCCGGTCGGCTATCCGGTCCGGTTCAACCTAAAAACCAGTTTTTAATTGACCCAGTCTGAACCGGTCAAAACCGGTCAATTGAGACCGGTCCGACAATTAATTTTTTATTTTTTTATTTATTTTTTGGTATATTTTTGTATTTTTAAAAATATTTTTAATATTATATATAATTAAATTTAATTATTGCATAATTATGACGTCACACCGGTTCGATCGGTAGTTGAACCGGTCGAACCGGTCAAACCGATGACCAGTAAGGCCTCCGGTTCGATGACCGGTCCGGGTTTCAAAACATTGGTGTCAGACAGAAACACATGTCAACTTGGCATGTGATTTTCATGGACCCACAATACATGAAGGACAATAAAATTTTCAAAAACAAACCAAAAAGGGATCGGTCTGGTGAACTAATATGGAACTAAAAGTTAAGTTAGTAATGCACCTTAAAGTAATTCTCCACAAAATTGGGATCCTCAAGAGTTGAATGTCGTTGATTCGAAGGCACAACCAATGCTAAAGTCGAGGACCCTTTTGTAGTTTGTTTGCCTAAGCTATAACTGCTAATTGAAGCAGATGGATGAGGACTAGCCTGAGGTTTCTTTCTTATAATGTTCCCATCTTCTATCTCACTATCACTTGTTTCCGATATTGTTGCTTTTGACCATCTCCCACTATTACTACTACTTGGCTCTTCAATGCTTGGCTCAGATTCACCAAGTTGGTTATCTGTGGGATTCTTAACTTGAGAGGGAGACAAACTGCCACTTCGTGGTGTTCCACCCTTTAGAGATGGATTCAGGTTTTCTTCAGAAGCTGCAACCATGAAATCGTCTGAGATTTGGGTGCTTTTCTGGGAAAAGAAGGCTGACAACCTTGGTTGGTTATTAGCATGCTGGTCCAGTTGGTAAGGAACCCCTGGAAAGAACGAACAAGCTACTGATATTTTGTACTTATTAAGTACATCATGGAAATTCATAAACAAAGCAATTTTTTTAAATTATAAACAAATCGATATTGCATCCTTCTTTCTCAACTTTTAGATAGCAGAGGAGTTTTCTTTAGCTAAATAACACATAAACCTCTATAGAAGGAGCAATATAACGGTGCCTTTTTATCCACGCTCCAATCCATGTACAACCCAAATATCCCTAAATACAAGTTCAATGCATAGACTTACAACTCAGCAGCCTATTAGCAGCTACAGAATCAGAGATCCACAAAGGTTTGACCACTGGGAGCCCACAACTAAAAGTCCTGTATCAGAATTAACGGCAGAAGAATTAAGACCCAACTCCAGGTTCATTTCTCTTTAATTATTATATCAGAAAACAAAAAAAAAACAACTAGTAACCTCAGGTTTCTAACTTTAGTGTCAGCAAGATTACTGCAAATAATATGAGTAACCCGATGTCTGGAGAAGTAATTCTCAAATCTTCCACCAAAGTTCAACATGTAGCCTTTTAGTTCCTGAAGACAATCTCATCCCCTAAATTCCAATGCAGTGTCAAGTAAAAAGAACTTAACAACAACCCATCAAAATACTAAACCTGGCTCGAAGGAATTGTAAAACCATCAACAAATATCGAGACCCCATGAAATATTGGTTTACAAGAGCCAGAAGAGCGCGTAGCCTCAGCATCGAACTGATCACGAAGTTTCCGATTCTTCTCCGTCATATAACTACCCCAAAACAGACAAAACTTCCATCAATTTTAAATAGTCAAAAATGCAACCACAAAATGAATCCAAATTAACATGGCTGAACCTGCCAAAACTGGAGAAAGGAGAGCTGCGAAAAGAGGAGCGGGAGGCGGATAGAGAATTGGCGCCCCAAGCCATGCCCAGAGTTTTCTGCTTACTGCCTTTACTGTTCTTCGAAGATTTTGAATCACTGCGACTTCTCTTCGAACTCATTTCGGTCGAATGCAAAACAAGAGTGTCGAGCAAGGAAGAGATGTAGATTATTCGGTTTATATATCTCTTTAATTTGTATGCTTTGATTTTTATAGTCGTCAAGGGCGGTTCGTGAGTTTGTATTTCTCTTTAATTTGTATGTTCGGTTTATTAGTTAATTATGGGATGAAATAAAATATTATTTATTACGAGGGTTTATGATAACAAGGAATAGCATACCAAGGAAAGAAAAGGATTTACATTACATCTCATTTTATTCTAAACAATAAAAAATAAATTACTTCTAATTTAGAGAATTTAAGATCCCTTTATCACCTCCATAGAGATGATCTACAGGGTTCATAACTACTACTCTTATTACAAAACGCGGCTTAACTAAGACTAAGAGATGCTGCTTCCCGATAGAGCTAGCAGCTAGAAGGAAGACCTATGAAAATGTAAAATGATAACTAACATTTCACCATGTTATATTATAAACTCTTCTTTTAAATAATATTGTACTATATTATATTATGAATCCTTCTATTTCTTTCAAACAATAATTTTTTAATATTACATCTATTTACATTTCATTCTATTATAAACTATTTCATTTCATTCTATTATATTAAAAATTTTACGTGCAACTAAACTTAGTATTCGAGATTAGTGTGGTCTTTTGGGCCAGAACATTGTATTAGAGATTAGTAGGAAGAGGGAAAGGCAATAACGTAACTAGTCATAATAGGGGGATTATTAGCATTGCAAATCCTGGCCAACTTTTCGACAGTGCCTGTGCTCCTCAGATTGATGCAATTGTGACTCTATAACAAACCAAAATGAAACATCACTCTCGTTTTGTCAAAAGAACAATGGACATCAATGGTTAACATGCTCAAGGCCTTTAATGCTAAGCCTAGCCCTTCAAAAAACTTGAGGGTAAGTATGTTCTTTTTCAATGTTGGATCATAGATACTAGAGCCTTTCATAACATGTTCGGTGATAAAAATATATTGGAAGACCTAAAGGACATACCACTATCACCAATAGTTCTACACTTCTACCTAATATAACCCAAACCCAATCTAAAAAGAAGGGGAAATGAGTGCATGGAGATAACAGTATTAAGTTTTATCTACTTGGATAATTATTTTGTTGAGAATGGAATCTTGTATGAAATGTCTTATGTGGGTACTGCTTAAAAAATGGGTGTGTTGAGCGTAAACATGACTATATACTCAATGTTGCTCGAGCTCTTCACTTTCAAGCCAATTTGCTTGTATTAACCGCTACCTATTATCGAATATTGCCTCAAAGTCAAAAATCTCAACTTTTCAAAGTCAGAAATTGAAGTTTGCTTTCGATGATTGTTGACTCAACAATGGCGGCTTGTTTTTTCGGTGAATTTTGGTGATGCAGCTAGCTTTCACACCCATTGAATTCTCTATAAAAGAGAAGCAACAACAATGAAGGAGAGAAGAGAGCTAAGAGCAGAAGTTGTTTAGTGTGAGAGAGGAGAAAAATTTTCCAAAAGTGATAGAGAGCAAAATAATTCGAGAGGAAGGAGAGAATTCTGGAGGGAGAGAGAAAAGAAAAACTTATTTATATATTTTTTTCTTCTTTTCTAGTAGTAGTGTATGAGCTTGGGTTAATTTGGGTCTAATGGAAAATTGAGTGATAAACACTATTGTATGCTCTTATTGATTATAGTGAAATACTCAGTCGTCTCCAAACTGGACGTAGGCATTGCCGAACCAGTATAAAAATCTTAGTGTTCTTGTTGTTGTTTTATTTTTCTCTCCGAATTTATTAACTTTTCCGCACAATAAGTGGTATCAGAGCTCCAATTTTTTCGACTAGGGTATTATAGGAGTGAAAATATGTTGGTGAATAATATCGGCGAACAGTGTCGGTGCTACAGTTCCCGCAAACAGTGCTGGTGCTACAGTTTCCGTGAACAGTGTCATTGCTACAGTCCTATGCTACAGTAACAGTACGTATTTGTGAATAGTGACGAGTAGATGGCTGGAGATAAAGACAAGCCCGTTAAGAGGGAGTCAATATCATCATCATCGACACCTACATCCAATCGCTACTACAAGGTTAGAGGTTGATAAATTTAATGGCTCTAATAATTTTGGTATTTGGCAGTGTAAAGTTATGGATGTATTGTATCAACAAGAGTTAGATATGGTTCTGGAAGATAAACCCGAAGATATGGATGACAGGCACTGGACGCGAATTAATCTCCATACTTGTGCCTCTATTAAATCATTCCTTGATAAGAAGTTGAAATATTCTTATATGAAGGAAACTTCTGCTAAGGAATTATAGACAAAATTGGAGGAAAAGTATATGACCAAGAGCGCAAAAAATTGGCTCTTCTTGAAGAAGCGACTCTTCCAATTTCAGTA
>JANITX010000211.1:68912429-68923823 GCA_027564395.1 Erythroxylum ulei | reverse complement strand
AAAGAGGTGCAAATGTTTTACTGAGTGCTACCGACTGATGTAGTACGCCACCCTCGCGGGGCACGGACTCGGATATCTCCAACGATATCGGGTTCGGGTCACTCGGGAGTGGGGTGTTACATAAGGAGTTCAATAAAAAGATTTTGTAATATTTTCTTATCTGGTATGTATGCAGAATCATTGTTAGTATTGAACTAAATAATATTTTCTAGCCTAACTTCATTCACAGATTCATCAAATACCTGAAACAAAGTATCAATATTTCTAACAAGGCCATATGCATGAATAAACTTCAAAAATATAGTCCTTTTAGAAAAATAAACAAAAATTGATAATAGGCTCATGTCTTCTATTTTACCAACCATCACATAATTGAACACCCATAAGTTGCCCATGTCACTATTTCATCCAAATTACTGTTCACTTCATAAATAGAACTACTCATAAGTTTACCTTTATAATCATCAATTGAAGAAGCTTTATATCCTTGACTATAAGAGGCAATAGTATCCATCATAGGCTATTAATAATAAAACTAGGCAGCAGTGATTGATATATTTAATTCATATCATTATCTAGCCATTGTCATGTCCACATTATGAGCCAATTTTTTAGATTGTAAGCCACTACAGATTGAAGGCTATGTTCTAGGAGTTGTTTGTGGTGCAAAAAAGTTAAACACATGTCTTCTTCTCTTTTTCACATCAGGTACAATATTTCCTTCTTATTGTTAAGGAAAGCCACCTTCAACATCTCCAATATCATCCTGACCACTAGAAAAAGTACTTCCATTACCAATTTTGTAGTTCAGTTTTTGCCTTTTATCTTTCTCGTGATGATACTCTTCAAGCAAGCCTTAACTTTCTATTTCACATCATGACTCACTTTCTTACAAGGCTCCACGTTACCTTTGATCCAACATGTCGAAAAACATTCAAAACTAAAATTAAAAGCTAAAAACTCAAGAACCAAAAACATAAATGTAAATAATAAATGGAGACAATTTACTACTAATTAAAACTTTAACTCTGATTAAAATTTATAATATTACCATTGTATAAAACATTAAATTACAATAAATAGAGATAAATTTAGTTTGAACTTTTTATTATAACCTTTTTTGTTGAGATTTTGAGATTTAATCTTTAAATCCCTAATTTTCCATTCGAATGATAGAAGCTTAAATAGTGTCCATTTAACTTTGAGTCTTATTAAGCTTCATATATTTATAAGCACAGTTTACTTTTGAATTATATAACATCGCTTTAAAGAAGGTTAGCATGATATCACCTTCAAACCCTTCAATCACATGATAAAGATTTTTGTGTAGTTTTGGTCTTATTATTCCTAAATTCATAGTTTTGGTCTTGTTATTCCTAAATCCATTGTCTTTGATATAATTGAGAAATAATTAGGGATATTGAATTTAATTGGATCCTTTGATTTATTGAAGAAAATATCGTGTGGGTGACACATAATGTTATGAATATCGTAACTGTACTGATACCAGTATTAGATTTGGTTTTAGTATGATACAGTACCGTTATCAATTAATATTAAGTTTTATTCAAGTAATTTTTTAAAATTATAAAGTAGTATTAAACCAATAACAATCAAGTAACTTTAGTCAAGTTAAACAATTAAAGGAGACTCTAATACTACTATTGGGAAACTAATTATGATCAAACAAGAGGTGAAATAAAAAAATAAATTTTTATAATTTCCTGATTTGATATTTTTAATTGAACAAATTGAAAAACATAAATCATAAATAAGAGATTAAATCATACTTTATTTATATTATTAAAACTTGATTTAGATTTCTACAAAAATTTCTTCTCGAATTATCAACCATAAACTGTTCACATGTCTAGCCATTAATAGTATCCAAGGAGAAGGGAAAAATAACTTAAATTATTTGAGAGGAAAAAATAGGAGTGCTAGCTCCCTTATGCCTTCCTCCTATTTATAGAGAAAGTTAATAGAGTTTCTTTCTTATTAAAATTAAACTTCCTAATTATAATTAAAGCCTAACTCCAATTATAATTATAATTTAATTTAATAAAGTCAAATATCTCATATTTGATTCTTCTAAGTTTTTGAAATTTCACAATAAAGTCTGACTTAATTTAAATTATTATTTTTTAGCTGCTCTTTTATATGTGACCCATTAGGCTCATAATATGTTGATAATAATTATAAATTATGATTATGATTATAATTATCATTTATAATTAGAATTAAACTCTTTTAATTTATCTTTAATTCTTCAATTAAAAATTTATATTCATAAATCGAGATTAATATCTAGCAACATCTGATAACCATCCAAATGTTAGGAATGTCAAAGTAGTTTAACTTAACTCGTCCATACATGGTTATGATGTATAATTTAATCATTTTATCATCTAATGTTTCAATTAGACATTGAGTATATAATTTGTCAACTCTTTTAAATCTAATTTATAATTGATATTTAAAAACACCTTTCAAATGTCAATTTATTATAGCCAAAGAATTCGTTAAATAACTAATAATCAAGAACAGTGAAACATTCTCCCTAACTGCTTTAAAGTGACAAATCTTTTATTGACGCACTTAATTATTTTTATAAGGTTCATATTGTTTTCAAGTATTACCGACTAAGCTATCTTAAATAGAATAGGTCATAAGTAACATTAAACTATAGTAATTTTCACATGAGATACTTAGGTAATCTCAAATCTAAGGATCAATTATACAATCATTATAATAAGAAAATCTACATACATATAAGTAATAATCTATTTTAAATCTTCATAATCACGTTAAATCAGTAAACTTATTCTCTAATAAGTATTTAAAAGCTTTTACAAGTATCTTCATACTTTAATTTATAAGATCAACTACTTCCTTTATAAAGAAAAAACATAGCATAACGTGTACATTCTTCTTTACTAGTACTCCTGGTTGCATTACAAAGGTCCTCATATTAAGGACTAAGAGCAACAGATGCAGAAGCATGACTAATTTCCTCCATAGCTATACAATGATACAAGTATCCAAGACCAAGCCCTCCATATTCCTCTGCCAAGATACTGAATTAGGCCCCAAAAAACTAAAGCATCACAATACTCATAAAAAAACATAGTAGAAACCTGGTGCAGTAATTCCAAGGAGATTGAAGTCTCCTATGAGTTTCCACAAGTTAACTTCCTGAACCCGGCAGCATGCAAATCACAACACCAATTCAAATTTACACATAAAACCTAATAACAAGCAATGCCATCAGTTAAAACAGAAGTTGAAATTTTCCAACCTTGGGGAAATAATTCGTGTGATCAATATTCGAAGCATGTGGCGCTATGTTCTCTTGTGAGAACTGATTAACACTCTTTAAACTGCAAACAAAAAGGGAAGAAAAAAATCACCTTTAACAAGAAGTTCTCTTCTCATAGGACCATAAAGGAGCGAAAATAGAAACCTGCAACTGGGTATCATCGAAGAGGAAAGAGGACGAGAAAGAAGCAAGTCGCGTTGCCTCCTTCCTCACAACGGAAGAATTCGAACCTTTGAAAGTGGGCTGAAGTGGGAAGCAGAAACAATTTGCAGCAGAACTCAAAGATCCGTAAAAACCCAGAAAGGGGAATGAGTAAACTGAAGGAAAGAACTCAAATTTGTTCACCAAATCCTAAATTTTAAGCAGATTACATAAAAAATAAAATTAGAGCCGGCTCAAAAGTTGTACATCGAATCCTAGGCAGATATCGTGGTTTCCTATTTTCTTCCTTGGAAGTACTCGGTTTCAAAAACTTCATTAATTTCAGGATTTAATGAAGTGAAAGAACAACCCAGCACGAAGACGAAGAAGGAGATCACAGTGTAGCAGACAGAATGAAATATCCAGACTAGTGGTAGAGGGAACGAGAAGGACACCCAAAAAATCTCAAACACAATCCAAGGAATTAAAGATGGACAGCGAAACGAAAAGCAAAGAAGGGGAGAAAAATGAACAAAAAAAATTACTTACCTGTGACTGCGGAGACGAACCAGAGGGAAGAAGAGCGCGAGAGAGAGTTGTTTTGTGAGAGTGAATTTGTTAGGTTTCAGTTGATTATTAAGGGTGTTTCTGTCATTTTGTTATGCATTTCGATCTTGTACCACAGTTTTGAAAGGAACAAAAATTTCTGTCTTTGTCATCTGAAAACGGAACGAAAATGAGTGAGGACAGCAAACAAACAGCATGAGGGACAGAACTTTTGTGTCCCTGTCTACTGTCCTCACCCACGAGAATGGTAACCAAACGCTACGTTATAGTGGGATAACTTATTGTAAAATATTTGTAACAAAAATGTAGTTGTTAACACCAGACAACTTGACTAATTTTAGTTTAAATTGCGAGTTGGCATTATGAAGAGAAAAGAAGAGTTTGAAAAAAGGAACAAGAATAAAGATCGTTCTAATGAATCATTTTGATAATGCATCTATTTAGTGTATATTATATATTGGTATATGAATATCAATTGAAATTAGTAACATATATATGGGAATACCATGATGCAGTACAAAGAATATCATACCTCAATACCATGTATATGGAAAAAAACATTCATTATTTATTACAGATAAGTAACACATATTCTTTAATATTAGTATACTATAATCAAGTACCAAAAATATCATACTTTAATATAAACTATATTAAGACATAAGATATACAATATCACATCTATATACTATGGTCCATAAGTAAGTAAACATCAAAACTTTAAAATAGAAATATTATGAATAAGTGTAAAGATTACTATGTCTCAGTATAAAATATACAAAGACATAATACATATAATACTAGCTCTATGCATAAAAATATTATTATTCAATAAAAGCTTATGTTAATTAGAGTTTAAAATGGGAATACCATGAATGAATGAAAAGAATAACACGGATGGATATGAAATATAATATGACACTATACAGATAATACCATGCCTATGTATAAAAATTACCATCATTCATTACAGAAAAGTGATTCATACATTTGAATATTGGTATATTATAATTGAGAAAAAAAAAACCATACCTCAATACAAACTATACTAGAATATATTTATATAACACATACTTGTACTTAAACATGTTGATGTTAGGTGTTGGTGGACACGTTTAACTACACACTCCTATGATAATCAATTGACGATATGTTGATTTTTTTTAATGGATTATTTGATGGACATGGTTAACCATATGTTTGTGTACCAAACCATATTTGTAAAAGATTGCATTGCTATGAAGGACAAAGTTGATGACATATCAGTGTATGAAAATGTGTGCTTTTAAGGTGTTGCAGGACACATTTAACTACACATTTGTGTAGTCAACCATAGTCATGCTTGAATTATTCAATGGATTACATCTGTTTAACTACACATTCATTTATTTGATTGATTTAACTGCATATTCATCTTATCATTGTAGTGAGTCTGTATGCCATGCTTATTATTCCTTTTTTTTGGGAAAGATTACACTTATGAGTGATATCTATTTTGAATATTAAATTAGTGATAGTTTAATGATGCGAAGCAACTTATGACACTTACTTTTTTATTTAACAAATATAAGACGGGCTAAGCAGTAGTAAGATAACAACTCTATAAAGAAATCTCCCAAAAATTGAAGTTTTTTTAAATGCAGATGACAATAGTTTACTTCGTAAGTGTGATTTTTTTTTGTTGAGTATCAGTAATGGAGGTGTTTTTTGTCTTATTATTTTATCTGTATTAGAATATAAAGTTTGGTATCAAAGTTATTATTATAGTGCAATTTGATTGAGATCAAAATTACTATTTTTTTAATGATTTTGGTAAAGATAAAATGTTATGTTTCATCTCATTGAGAAATGTATCATGATTTAAAAATATTTGTGGGGGTAAAGATTGGTTCGGAAGTTACACAATAGAAATAATGTTTTAAGTATCTACAATCTATCATCCAAAATAATAGAGAGATTAATGAAAATATAGTTCACCGTATCAAATCAGGATGACTTAGATGGAAAAGTGTATCAGGAGTGTTACGTGACAATAAAATACCACTCAAGTTCAAAGGTAAATTCTATCGTTTAGTGATTAGGCCAACCATGCTCCATAGGGTAGAGTGTTGGCCTATCAAACAAGTGCATAGTAATAAGCTAATGGTGGCAGAGATGAGGATGCCCTGTTAGATGTGTAACCTTACTAAAAGAGATAAGGCCATGAATGTAACAGTAAATGACAAATTAAAGGTGACTAATATTAACAGAAAATTAAGAGAGATGAGACTTCGGTAATTCAGATATTTTAAGAGGAGACACCTTGAAGCTCTAGAGAGAAGATGCAAGAAAATTATATTTAGAGACTATAAGAGGAAAAAGAGAAGGCCTAAGAAGAATTGAGGGGAAGTGTTCAAAAATAATATAGCTCTGTTTAAACTTATCGAGAATATTTCCTTAATAGAAAACTTTAACGTACTAGGATACGACTAAAGGATCTCACATAGAGAGGTCCTTCTCATTCTATTTGGTCTTTTAAATATTTTCCTTTGAGTCTTATATCTTATATTTAACCTAAACTTTTAATACGTAATACTTCCCTCCTGATTATGTAGTCTAATTATTCTCTTAATTAACCTAAATATTTTCTTGTTAAAGGCTTGTTTGATTTATTTAAGTGCTTGTTGTACTTATTTATCTTTTATTTTTTACTCTTTACCTTATTTTATATTTATTGTAGTATTTATTTAGTATATATGTTTATTTTTATTTATACATATATTATTATTATTATTACTATTATTATCATCATCATCATCTTGTTTTTCTTTTTATTTTTTATTATTTCTACATGTATATGCTTGTGGGTCTATTGAAAATAACCTCTCTACTAGTTAGGGTTAAGGTTAGTACTACTGGACCTCCTTAGACTTCAAATATTAACAGGATTTGCAATGAATGTTATGATTGTTGTTGTTCTGTAAGAAAATGAAGGAGGTTAAATATAATGAAAAATGATGAATGATGAATGATTAATCTATGTTGTTCCAAATATTATGTAAACTAGTATTGGTTATATACAAAGTTATTAGGGAAGAGTGGACATGTTGTTTTGGTTAGTATCAATATGTTCATGTGTATTTAGAAAGACATGTTGCTTCTAACATTAAAGAAAGTAATAGGTTATGCTATTCTATAAAAATTAGAATCTAAAACCATTTCTTTAATGCGTCATCAAATGTCCATCTTTGATTGAATGTGTTGGAATATCATATATTTGACGTAATAACCCTTTTCATTTAGGAAATTCTTTATGGCACATTGGGTGGTGTAACCATCATCTATTAATTAGGATAAAAAATAACAAAAAATGATGTAACCGATTTTGTAAATTATAGGGTAATTTAAGAATTACAATATAAATACAAATATGTTAAATAACTTATAACTAGTTGTCTCCTTATTCTTCACTTTCTCGCCACTACCTTTAAACGAAGCATTTGTCATTTTATTAGAACTTGAAATAGGGAACTATCATCTTTTTTTAATAATAAAATTTTATAGGGATTTATTTGTGTATTTTGACATTGTCATGTGTTATGAACTAATATATATATTATCTAATAAGTAAGCACTTCGGTAAACTATGGAGAAACTATTTTCATGCCATTTGCTTATTTTTATTGTGAGTGTAGCATTATGGTTCTAAGTAACGTGCATCCTGAATTTTTTGATGTAAAGTGTCATTGTAAGTAAATCCTATATGGGAAAGACATTTGTTGTAAAATTTAAATCAAAATGTACCTATTAACATGGGATAACTTGACTAGTTTTTATTTAGAGTACAAGTTAGCATTGTGATGAGAGAACAAGAGTTTGAAAAGAAGAATTAGGATAAAGATTGTCCTACTGAATCATTTTGATAATGTATCTATTTACTGTATACTATATATTGGTATGTGAAGATCAATTAAAATTAGTAACATGATCACTTATAGATGATATTATAATAGAGTACAAAAAATATCACAGTTCAATACCACTATGTATGAAAAATTCTATCATTCGTTATTGACAAGTAACATATACTTTTTAATATTGGTATATTATGACTGAGTACCAAAAGTATCATGTCTTAGTGCAAACTATACTAGGCATAGTATATACAATGCACGCCTATGTATCAAAACCTATTCCATTATTCATTACATATAAGTAAACACTAAAACTTTAAAATAGGAATACCATGACTGAGTGTAAAGATTAACATGCCTCAATGCAAAATATTAGAAGACATAATTCTTATAACACTAGTCCTATGCATAAAAAATGCCATTAGTCAATAAAAGCTTAGACCAGCTAGAATTTGAAATAGGAATACCATAAATGAGTGCAAAGAATGCCATAGATGAATATAAAATATAATAGGAACTATACAATAATATCATACCTATATACAAAAATTACCATCGTTCATTACAAGTAAGTGACACATACACCTGAATATTGGTATAACATGACTGAGTAAAAAGAATACTAAACCTCAATATAAACTATACTAGAACACATTTTATACAACATGAATGTATACTTAAACATGTTGATGTTAGGTATTGGTGGACACATTTAACTACACACTTATATGATCAACAACTGATGATTTAACACGTTTTTGTACCAAAATATATTTATAAAATTTTGTGTTGAAGTAAAGGAAAAGTTGATGATATGCATGTGTACGAAATTATGTGCTTATAAGGTGTTATGGGATACATTTAACTACATTCTTATATGATTAATGATAGTCATGTTTGAATTATTGAATGGACTATAACCTTTTAACTACTCATTTGTTTGTTTGATTGATTTAACTACGCACTCATCTTATCACCATAGAATAAGTTTTTGTGCCATTTCTGGGGGAAGATTAAACTTATAAGTGATATCTATCTTAAATATTGAACCAATGGTAGTCTATTGATATAAAGTAACTTATCACATATAAGTGTTCTTTTATTCTTTACAAAATCATAAGAAGGCTAAGTGATGAGAAGATATAACTCTATGAAGAAATCTCTAAAACCTGAAGTCGTTTAATATGTTGAGAAGACAGAAGTTTAGTCTATAAATGTGATTTTCTAATTAAGTATCAGTAATGGAGGTGTTTTTTGTCCTATTATTTTATATGTATTTGACTATAAACTTAGGTACCAGAGCTATTAATATTTTGCAATTTGGCTGAGATCGAATTGTTGTTCTTTATTGATTTAGGGAAGATAAAATATTTTATTTTATTTCATTAGGAAATAGTTTACGATTTTAAATTTTGTTTTTGCAAGAAAGCAAAGAAAGTTGAATATAATGAAAAAAGACAAATGACAAATCTATTTTGTCCCGTATATTATATGAATCAATATTGGTTATATCCAAAGTTAATGGAGAAAAGTGAATCTATTTTGTTTAGTATTAATGTGTTCATGTGTATTTGGAAAGACATATTACACATAACATTGAAGAACGAAATAGTTTATAATATTGTGTTTTTATGAAAATCACCATCTAAAACCATTTCCTTAGTGCATTATCATATGTCCATATTTAATTGAATATATTGGAATATCATATATTTGATGGAATAACCTTTATTTCATTTAGGAAATGCTTTTGGATTTAATTGTCCAAAATTTGGTTCCTTATGTTTATCTTATGCTATGAATATGTAAAAGTTTATTAATGGCTTTTCATCAATTTTATTATTGTGAAGTGTGGTAGCTAGAGTTCATCTAGGTAGGTATATAATGGATTTCATGTTTTTGGCGAGTAATGTCATTTGGATTTCAAGAAACTAATTAAAAAATGTTATAAAAGACTCAAATGTCATATTATACTAAAACTAGGAAGACATATCCAAGTGGTGGATAAAAACATGCAAAAATCCTTTTCCTCCTCTAATTTCTCACATATTGTTCCCAAGCATACAAGAAATATTATGGTAGCATTGATACATATGCCATTAGTTTCATAAGTGTATTTTATATGTTTATTTGCATTATTGCATGCAAAAACGATTTATGAACAATGAATTAGTGTTTAAAAATTTTACTCTCAATTTTTTGTCTCCATACTCCAGAATGATCATAAGTGGTATTATTACATCTACATAGAAATAATATACATTATGATAATTGACTCTAATTATGAGGAGGATTTTGCTAAGAAGAAATTGTGTGGAGTATTGGTTCGTAGCAACATGTTAGATACATTATATGTGACAAAATAAAGCCTATTGTATCATATTGTCATGAAATGTTTGTCTAAAGGTGTAAGCACATATCTTTGGAAGGTATTATTGTATTTTAGTGTGAAATGCGATGATAAAGATTTGGAGTCCATAGTCTATATTTTCTATCCCATATGCAACATAATTCTTGAGAAAATGTAACAAGTAAGAATAATACTTTGTTTAAACTTAAATTTAGAGATTGACCACGGTATAACTGTAACATCTCATTCCCATACTAAAGGTTAGAACCCAAAAATTCGGTATTTGTGAGATTAAAAAGAGATTTAGAAAAATGCATTTCACGCTCATGTATAATATAGCATATACACACACGTGAATAGTGATTTTTACACATGAAAATAATTGTTCATGCATTCATTTGACATTTTCTGGGTATAATTGACCTATAAATGTGATTATATTTGGAATTGTGATTTATATGTGTAAAAAAATGAGTTGGAGTGTATATATAGTGAATTAGAAATTTTGGTGAAATATGAGAATTTTCTAGAACTTAAGGGTATTTTTAGGCTAGGAAAAATGCAAAGTGGCAGAACAATTGGCGAATAGCGATAGAAATAAATGTCTAATGACAGTAGAATTTTTAATATTTGACATTAATATTTAATGACTTATGTCATTAAAAATTGGGAGACATTTGGAGTAGAAATTGGTAACAAAATGGACTAGTTATTAAAGATGACCAAATGAAACCATAGGGAGGTGACAAGTGGCAAGTGACAAGTGTCACTTACCTTGCTACACACCTCACCCACGATGGTTTAGCTAATTGAAAGACCATTTCATGGTCTTTCACCATGATTTCGTGACATGCTTGCTTCATTTTCTCCTTCTCCCTTCTTTTCTCTCATCCACGCCACTCACTCTCTCCCACCTTCATCAATGTTACATCTTGCTCTCACTTTTCACTTGCTACTTCATTTTCTTTGTCTTTTTCACCTTGCTACTCAAAGACCTAACCTATTCCTCCATGAAAGTTGATGATCATGGGGATGAAAGAGTTAGGGTTTAATGGTGATTTTGAAGATCTTGAAGCTAACTCAAGTAAGTAGCATATTGTTCCTTATTATTTGTTGAATGAGAT
>JANITX010000211.1:68883419-68897425 GCA_027564395.1 Erythroxylum ulei | reverse complement strand
GTATAAATTATTTTTGACCGGTTTCCACGGATCGATCCTAGATCGAACGATGAGCCGCGATCAACAGGTTAATCCTTCTAAACCTATGAGAAAAGAGGATTTGAAAATGATGATCTTTAAAGCAATTGAACCTGTAAGGAGTAGAAGCTCTATAATCATAAGAGAACCCTTATGAAGGTCAGTCAAGGTACAATTTGAACCAATCTTGGTAAATAGTCATACAATTCATCTATTGAATGATGGAGAGAAAATTTTGTATAGTGTTCTGCGGGATGAGAGATCACAACCACACCCAACATAGATGACCAAGCAGAAGTACACTATCTACCCACTTACAAAAAGAACAATGATTAAGATTGTACTTGACATTCAGCCAAGACCTTACATTATTCGCAATGAAGAAAAGGGGAAGAAGAAAATGTATCCAGAAGGGGTTATAGGTGATCTGACAGAGGATTAGATAGAAGCTGAAGTGAGGAACATAGATGCAACATGTTATGCAGCTCAACAGAGAGTAATCTATGTTACCCACCATATCTCTAAGGCATTAGGAAGTCATTGTGGTCGCTTCACCACTGAAGAAACTTCTCAAGTAGTTGGAAGAATTACAGAAGGGCAGTACAAAACCATCATAGTTGGAGGTATTAGTTTCAAAATAGAGACTCTTGTGCACCTAATTATGCATCTTAGACCCTTGAGCTCTATATCTTCAATTGGAGATGTACTACACCTTCTTGGCAACACAAGTCCTAAGGCTACCTCGTCCTGATGATCTTGATCTCCCTAAAAGAAACTTGTCTTTCAAACCTCATGCTTTTAAATTCATTGAACCAGATGTCATACCTTTAATTCATATAGTACTACTATTGGTTTTGAAGTAGTACAACAGAAGAATGATGAAGCCTTAGTCAAAGAAATTGAAGAAATTCATGAAAAGGTTGATGATCTGCGTGTTTTAGTGGATGACTTGTATAAGGAAGTAGTGCATATACGACAAGACCTCATGTTACTCCGTACTGAAATGAAACAAAAGTTCTCTGAAATAATGAAGCATCTTCGGTCATGATTTTTGATTAATAACAAATAGGGGGAGAAAAAAAGAAGAAATGAAGAAAGATAAGGGGGGAAGAGAAGGAGAAGAGAAGAAGAAGATAAGATATATTTTCAATTGTATATCTTATTGTAAATAATACTCGATTATCTTTCTAAAATTATGATTGTTTGTTATCATAAAAAAGGGGGAGATTGTTAAGTCAAAATGACTTCGCGTCTAATAATTTTTATGACATTCAAATAATAATAATATTAGAAATAATATGTGTGTTAAATGTGAATGAAACTAAGACGAAAGAAAGTGAGATGGAAGCCTAGAAGCAAAACTAAGACGAAAAGGAAGCAAAACTAAGACGATGCTAAAGCAAAAGTGAGAAAAAATAAACTAAGACGGAAGAAAAACTAAGACGATGACCCGATACTAGGTCGAACGATTAATTAGTTTGAGTTAGTTACAGAACTCAACTAAATAACTGTTTCTTCAAAGATCAAGAAACAAGAAGAAAGAAGTCGTTATCAAGAAGTTGTTGAAGACAAAGGCTATAAATACAAGTCGGAGTCGAAGACTGAAAAAGTTAGAGATTTTAAAGTTAGTGATTTTGAGTTAGCAATTTGAGATACTGATCTTAAAGTTCTTAAACGCTGTATTTGTCCGAAACACTAGAGCTATCATTTATGTAACAAAGCTCGCAATATCTTTCTTGTAAGAGAGAGGAAAAGCTGAGAGCCTAAAGAGGCGAAGTGAGAAAAATAATACTTGGTGTAAGAGACCTAAAGAGGCTCTGTGGAAAGAATACTTGTACATTTGAGAAGAATAGTGAAATCCCAAAAAGGATTCTAAGGACTAGACGTAGCCCATAGTATGGGGTGAACCAAGATTAAATCGTTGTGTCTACTCTCTAACTCTCAACTTTTAATTTCTATTGTTTTATAGAAGCTAATTGCAATACGTTGAGATCTTTACTTAATTGCTTTGGAAAAGCAAGCTTTCAAAGAAATATATAAGGGGATTGTATTCACGAAAAATGATACACAATTCAACCCCCATTCTTATGCAACTTGTATATTGTCAATACTAACACGTGATTTACTTCATTTCTTTCCATTTGGTTGCAATCAAAGTTATTTGATTGGTATTTTTTAGCATTTCCTCTTTCGCAATGTAACTAGTAATCAGTGAATTTATATTCAAATCCTCATATGAAGAATTGTATATTGTAATTAAAATATCAAACTTGATAGGAAAAGTTTTCAAAGCTTGGTGAACTATATATGCATCAAAAATAAAATTATTAAAACCTTCAACTTACTCTAGAGGTGGACCATCCTAATGATGTATTCCCTCATTCTCTCTAATTTAGTGTATTTCTTGAATACAATTCTTTTAGTATGATTCCTATTTTAGCATTTGAAGATACCCTATCTGTTTGAGATTTATTATTTATAAACTTTTTAGCTATGTTGGTTTTGGAAGTCTATTAAGCGTATAATTTAGGATTGATCTCTTTATGGTCAAATAAAACATTCTATTTGACCGTTCTCAAGTTGTATAGATTGTTTTCTCTGCCTCAGTATTGATTGATATAAGAATAGGCAGTTTGTCTATGATTATGGTTATGTTAGTAACTACCATCTCCAATACAAACTCCACATACTGCTTTAATTTCTTAATATTAAAACCATTGAGGGCTTTAATGGTGACATTATTGTTATTAATAAAAAGTTGACTATATAATAGATAATGTAAATTATCAACACAAAAGTAGGATAACAACGATACTGAAAGCCATAAAACAATTTTTTTAATTAGCATCTTAAGACATATATCATAAAACACCTATGGATTGAATGCATAATGCTCATAAGTAAGACCTGCATATAAAAGCAATTAAAGTACATACCATCAACTCTTATGATTATGTCATTTATGAGTTCATAGATAATTTAGGCAAAACTTATAAGTCTTATATAAGGTCAACACTTATGAGCAGAATAACCAAATACAAAATAAGAGACATCCACTAATATGTAAGTAAAATAACCTAAATATTAACTTAAAAGGCTACTATAGTGACTGCATTCTCATTATTACTTAAATTTTTCTACAATTATAAGAGATATGCATGTATATTATCCTTAACTACATGGGCATAAACATATGACAATTTACCATTAGTCAATACAAAATCGCATGCACTTTCTCATTATCATATAATAATGTTGTAAAATATTATCAATAATCCTTACTTGAGAACTCATCACAAAAATCTGAATAAAGGAATAATCATGTAATAAGAAATAATAAATCAATCATATGAGATAACAAACCAATATGTGTTTGTTGTATTTCAAGTAAATTGTATAAAAATTCATTTAATTGTAGCTTTAGAAACTTTGTTTAAATTTTTCTAGATTTAAACTTTATTTATTACCATTATAATAAATCTAAAAGATTAAAAAATTCACTTATAAATTAACAGGAGCTAAAAATTGACCCAAAATAACTTGAGGGACTATTTTGTGAAATATGAAAATTTTACCTTTTTTTTGTAGTATGTTGATGTTAACATTACATATGATTAGAAAGTGCATATACTGCACATGCCAAGCCTCATGTGTCATTGGATATGTGAGGCATATGTAGTCCATTTGAGAGATGTTTACTAATATGTGTTCTCCTTTTATGGTGTGTATGTTCCAGGTGCTAAATGTGAGAGACCCTTTATGATATAGGCTAAAAGCCCAAATTGGGGCTTAACCATTTTTAGTTTAATCATTTTGGGACTTAAACTTGAAACCTGCTCAATGAAAGGCTAAAATTTCGCAAGTCTGCTTAATTTAAGCCTTTTTTGGACTGAAATAGTACATGTTTACACATGCCGTTACATGCAGGTCAATTAGTTTTTAGATGCCACGTTAATAAACCTAATTTATTGTCCAGGCCAAGTGGAATTTAAGAAAAAAATTAATTAATTTTTTTTAAATTTTGACTTAAACAAAAAAATTCGTCAACCCTAAAATCAACGATTTTTATGAACATATGTTTCACCCCCTTTTTCTTCTCTCGGTTGTGCCTTCACTCCAATCCCTTGATGCATCATCACTTAATGCATGTCCCTTCACTCTAATCTCGCTTGTGCCTTCTTGGCAGTGTGAGTGTGAGATCTCTCTTTTGGCGTTAGAGGTGAATGGGCATAAGGCTTTTGGAGATCTGAAACATGCATGTGTTATGATTGAAGACCGAAGTAGTTAATAAGTCACGCTCCCTTCTAATTTTTGTATATAAATTTATGATGTTTTAATATTCACTTTATTCCTTTGCCCTAACAATGTTACATGTAGGTAAATTATTTTATTTCTTTAAATGGGTTTGATTATTGGGTTGAATAGTGTGTAGACGATAGTTGTTTTTCATGTACAATTCTATTATAAATTTGTATATAGGATATGATCAAGTTTTCTCTTCTCCATGTACTTGACATTGTATCTTGGATATGATTTGTGTCACTTAGTTTAGCTTTGTTGGTGGTTATCCACATTTTGTTATTCTCTATGCGCTGGGTTCAAGATAAAGTAAGACATTCATAGAAGAGATGCAGATTATTAAGAGCAAACAAATTCAATTCTATAGACATCATTTAGCTATCAGTGTGTGCACAATCAACGTTGCAGCACTGTGCTGTAATACTTGAGAATGAGCTCAAGTAGTAGTTCTTCAATGTAATGAGGTTGATTAGAGGATTCAGTTTGTTGTTTTCTTCGTTGTGATTTTGTGTTGGGTTGGAATTTTTGAAATGTTCAACTTTGGTTGTAGAGGGACACGTTCTAAGCTTGATATGAGGTTATACAAGCTGATTTTATCAACTTACCCAGTTGAATGGGACTATAATGGAGAGGCTAAATATTGTTACTGTAACTTGAAAGCACCTAGATAGACTTCAAAGATTGAAAAATAATCCATGAAGAAGGTTTTATGGTTGTCAACTGTTTCTAATAATTTTGGTACATTTTTATGTTGTTTTAGCTAAATGTGCTCATATATTGCATTAATGAATTAATGCTTTTTCTTTGATAGTAGAGTGAAAATGTTTATGGATTTCATGAATGGCATGATCAAAGATTTTGTCCAAGAGTAAGACATATTATTTTAGAGCTGAAAAACAAAGAGAAGATGCTATATCATCAAAATAATCTATTGAAGGTGGAAGTGATAGATTTAAGAGAGAATGCAGCAGATGTTTTGCAAGCTGAAAGGATTGCAGAAAATTTAGAGTTGAAGAATGAGTTAGTTACCACGAGGACTAGTTATGAAACACATTCAACAAAGTGTTGGAAATGGTTTGCTTTTTAAGCTTGTGTTTAATAGTTTTGCTTATGTTTGTTAGTCTAAATAATGAAGGCAAAAAAAGGCAATAGTTGTACCTTTAAAGCCTTACCTGGAAATGGATTGATGTACTAGAACAATGTGTAAATGTTCTTCACCTAACTTGATGTTGAAAAGTGCAAAGTGTTAGATGTTTTAACATTTTTTGTATTACTAATTCGATGTTCTAGCCTAAACATGTTTGATGTTTTATGTACTAGCCTAAACATGTTTGATGCACTAGCTTAAGATGTTTGGTGTTTCAACATTTGGTAAGGAAGATTAGTGACAAAATAGGATCTTTAATCAATGGAGATGGAGTAATTGTTAGTAGTCAAAAAGAGTTAAAAAAGGTAGTAATGACTACTCTAAAAAATGCTATCTGTATTTTACCTCCAATACAATGATTAAAAAAACTGTTAAGTTGTTTTATAAGTCATCAAATTATTGATGAGGAGACAAAGATATTTAATAAACCTATAATTCCAACTGAGGTATTAACATGTACATGTTGTACCAATCATGAACCTTAATGAAAAATGAAAAAACCTAAAAGAAATGCAATGCACACTGATTGGAAAATAAAGAAACCAATACTATACTACAAAAAAAGTTGATCATCTCTTTCCATCCATAGACTTTAAGCTTTCCCTGAAAAATACAAAACACTGTTGAGAATTTGACAATTCCAACCAAGCATCCATCACCCTTTCATCACCCTCAGTAACCCATTCATGAACTTCAACAAAAAGGAAAACAATGTACAAGAAATGCAATTCAAACTAAAATTGGAAGTCATTGCATTCATTGCTTAATAAAATTAATCCCAACAACATCTTTACAATATGTTGTTGTTCAATTCACAAATATCACAAAATTGTTCAGTTCACTAACAATGAATGTTAAGTTTACATTTTTTCCTTTCCCTTTGAAGATGTAGTTTGATTTTGTTGGCTTGGATTCATATGCGCAGTAACAGCTTTCTTCCTATTTATTGATTTCTGGCCAAGGTTTACTAGTCTCCGACTTCTTCCAGGTTATAGATAAAATGCAAATGTTTGTTAAGCTGTGTGAATTAATTCATGTTAAGTAAGAATTCAAAATTTTAACACTTAAATTTAGAATCTGCAACCATGTGGTTTCATTTGTGTATACCCCATCCCTTCCATCCATTTCTTGATCTTCCTATTTGCTTCTTGTTGAAGAGAAGAGTATGTGATAAGACTTTTTTTTCTGTAATTTTTGCTTGAGAATTTGGACTACATCTGCGAGCTGCTAACATCCTCAATCTACTTCCATCATTTGTAACACCATAACTAGTCTTTCTTCTCCCTTTGGTCTGGTTCTTGGCGGTGACCTTTTAAGATGTACAGATATTTGTGTTGTTTCTAAAGCACCTCCAGGTGTTAGGAGAACAACTGAGGGTATTGCATTTGCACTCCCACTTACATGAGCAGTACTTGAGGTGTTAGCAATAGTTGAAGTAGTTGCAGCACCAGTAGATACAGACATAGTAGCAGAGGCAAAGGTAGAGGCCGAGGCAGAAGTAGAAACAGAGGCTTTTGCTAGGTAGAGACAAAGGCAGAAGTGGAGGCTTTTGCTCTTTTTTTACCTTTTAGTGTTGGATGTAGATTTAAAGGCACTTACTGGGTTGTCAGTGTTGGTTTCAACTATGGATATCTTTTCAGGAGTTGACTGTGAGCTCGTTGTGTGTTGCTCTCTATGGAAATCAGTTGACTAGTCTAGGTTCAGATTTTAAAACTGGGCTGAAACTTGCTATTGATAACAATGATAATAGAATTTAAAAAAACCTAGAAGATTACCACTACTATGGAAAAGAACCTTAGTTGTACCATAAAAAGACAAAACAATTTAAAAATTACCTCTCGACCCTTCCGAAGACAGTCTCTTTTGTTGTGTCCTTTTGTATGGCAGTGGCTACATATAATGATCATGCCCCTCCTAAACATGTGGTCAACATTTTGCATTTTGTTTACTTTTGTATTCTTTTGAGTCTCATCAATGCTTTTTCTCCTAGCTGTTTTGGGATTACCAAGTCCTTGTTTAAATTCTAGTGACCTAATAGTTTCTTCATTGCTAATGGACCAATCCTTCATACCAGGCATCAATTGAATTGCCTTCTTATATGTTTTGACATATTCAGTCTTCCATAGCCAAGAAGTGTAATCTTCAATATTAACCTTACTGTCTCTGGTAGCACATATGGCAAGTGCACAAGGAATGCCAGAGAGGGTTTATCTCCTATAAGAAAATATTTTGTTCTAAAGTTTTACCACATATATGTTCTACCCATGATCAATCTTATACCCTCCTTCTCCATTACGATTGTAACGTCCCATCACTGATGGGAAGGATAAACTAGTAATTTGGGACGGGTTATGAGTTTGTATACCTATCTCGGCATTTTCATGCATAATATGTCTTTTATATATATGTGAATGGAAATTTTTGTATATGCACACGACTGCATATGCATTCATGACATTTCCCGGCACATGTGTCTATATATGTGATTTTTGTGAAATATTATGATGTTTGTGCTTGAAAAGTGAATTGGAGTGAAATTTTGTGAGTTTTACAGTTTTGGGAAATTTTAGAAATTTTTCCGGAATTTTTCGGGGAAAATTTTCGGACCAGAAAAATTGCCAAAGGGCGGTCTCATGGGATTTTTGATACTGGAAATGACTGTCCAATGGCACTGAAAAATTAGATACATGATGTTAGGATTTATTACTTTGATCCATTGAAATTTGGATAGAAATTGGAGTAGAAATTGAATTGTTATTGGAAAGGAAATAAAAGAGGGCTTAAAAACAAGACAAGTGGCAAGTGACACATGTCACTTGCCTAGGTGGGTCTTAGACTTAATGGTTATATAATTAACCTAATGTTGGTAGAGGTTCCACGACACTTCAATTTGAGAAAGAGTAAAAAGGTGATTTTAAGTGCTTTCTTCCTTCTCATCCGTAGGTGTTTCTTTCTTCTTCTTTCGTTGGTTCTTCATCCACCATACAAAAAGCTCTCCCTTGTTACTTGCTTGCTCCTCCTTTATTCACACACAAATCCAACTTAAGCCTTATGATGATTATTGTTGTGAGTGGTGGTCGTATGTGGTGTTGAGAGGTAGAGAAATTGTAGTAGTTGAAGAATTGAAGATTTGAAGCTTGTTTAGGTGAGAATTAAGTTGTATGTTCTTAAATTGGTAGTTAGATGCATTAATTGTGATTTATTGTGCATTAATTTCATGAAGCTTGTGGTTTGATTGTTTGGGTATAAGTTCATGTTTGTGTGTGGATGAATGATTTAACATGTTTTGGATTGGTTTAAGTGTTTTGGATGGGTTTTTAGGATGTTAGATGAGTGGTAATTAAAGTAAGAAAATTGTGTGGGTGTGCTGCCATTTTTGTGGCTATTTATTCAAGTGAATGGCTTGATGAAGTGAAGTACAGTAGTGATTGTTCGTAGTGCACTCTTATCGTAAGATATGTATCGGTATGACCTACGGGCGTCCCGGTGTATACCCTGCGGTAAGGGGCGCTACAGGAAAGATTGATGTGGGCCATGATATGTAACATACGTGTTGGTCCCGAATAGCACCTAAGAGGAGAATTAGGTGTTTACAAAACTTTAATGAAATTTTTACCCAAAGAACTCAGTTTAAGAATAATCAATATATATAAGAATAAAGAAAATACTTAACATAAACCACTCAAATAATTAAATAATAATTTAAAGAGGATAGGAAAGGAAGAATAAAATGATTTATAGTGATTCAAAAGACAATCCTTTTCTACATCCACTCTCAAAACTCTTTTTAGAATTCTACTATAATTTTTCTTTCAAGATAAAGAACACTTTATACAACCTTTTCTCGGCAAAAAGGAACCTTTGACAATCTTCCTTCATATTAAAGAGGGAACCTCAATGTTACTTGGAACATCCCCAAGTATAATAATATAATACCCCAACCAAAGTTTGTGACTTAAAATATCTCACTTTATCACTTTGATAACTTCAAAGAAACTCATTTGTATAAATACGAGACAATGATGCTCAGATGTTTAATATGAGATAATGTGTAAAAGAGACATAAATACTTCTTAAAGCTAAAACTAATGAGAAAATTTGTATTTTTAAGGTTTTAGTATCCTTACGAGTTTTTAGAGCCAAAAATTAACTATTACAACCCTTAGTTACAGAGCACTAGTCGACTTGTCTATCATATTAATCTACTAGTATTTATTAAAAGTACAAATTTACTAACTGTTGAGGCATTATTCGACTACTAGTGCATATTGGTCAACTAATATGGTATATTAGTCGACCAATATATTAATCAATGTTACGACACCAATATATTAATTAATGTTATCACAAATTTTCGGTATATCATATTTGATAACTTTAACCTATATATGTATCCCATTAAACCATATAGGTCAACCAATCCCCTTAAAAAATGATTTTAGTAATTACAAATGCTCAAAAATCATTTTGTTTAATGTAATTGTGACTTAAACACTTCTCAAAATGTTCTTTGAAGAGTGTTTGAAAGATCAAGGAGTTTTATTTTTTAAAAAAATCCATCAAGAGACTTTTCTCTTAAAAATAAAAGCTTTAAGATCTCTTAATGAATAAAAAGACTCATGTCATGAAGTAAAAAGAAATATTTAGGCATGGTGAGCCTTTAAGATTATACACTACAATAAAATGGGTGTTTAGCAATGAAAATTACTGACGAAATGTGAAGTATTTCCATCAACAAGAGAATTTGCAGACGAAAATTACTGACCGCATGAGTTGTCAGAGAAACAATCATCCGTAATCTTTATCGACAGAATAGAAATATTTTGTCGGTAATTTATCGATGAACTTTTTTTTTGTCACCAAATATAGCAACGAAATTTTTAAGGGACAAAGTATTGAAAATTTGTCGGAACATTTAACGACGGTAAGTTGTGTTTTGTCTGTAAATTTAGCGATGAATATTGTATGTGTATTGGTAAATTTAGCGACGGTCAAGTTGTTGAAGTTCCGTCAAAAAAATTAGGATCGGTAAGTTTTTCTGTCAGTAAAGTATTTATCGACGGAATGTTCCATGTTGAATTCATTGGTTAGATAGAATAGTGGATAATTATAGTTTCCCATGACATTCTAATCAATGTAGAGCCATCGATATTATACCATTTGGTGATTACTTGTAGAGAATCTACCATCTATAATGCATGATATCTTAATCGAATCATTAATTGACCATACATAAGTATTATATGATTTAGTGAATTGTTGTCCTTTCGTTGGGACTCTACCATCTACAATTATATAGGGATTCTAGGATCCACCTATAGTGTCATAACATATAGCTCTTCTAAGTGTAGGTACACATAATTAAAATAAGACTCCATATAATTTCAAGTCAAGTTTTGTATAATTATCACCATTCCCATATATATCATTTCGAAATATTCATATGTCTCATATTCATCAAATTTCTTAAATCATGAATATTTAAAATCCATTTCCCATATTTTACACTCATCTTTTGCTCAAATCAAGTTCAATATTTATACATATTTATTACTCTACCACAAAACTTCTACAATCTTAACTTATTTATAAAAAAACCTAATTTATTGATTTTATTCAAACTCATATAAGAAAGTTCATAAATAAGAAGCAACATAGAAATACGAAAGGAATAGAAGAAACCTGAGATTACATTACGAAAACTTGAACCTTAAAGGAACTTAAGAGAGAATAGGGAGAGATATGAACAACCCTAGGCACTTTTGAAACTTTTAAAACTTATTTAGGGTCGATTTAAGAGAGGTACTTGCTTTAAAAACCTGATCCAACTACATAAACCTATTTAAAAGGTCAAAGCAAGTAGGTGATTATATTAACTCTTGGTTACTAAAACAACCATAACCTACCTTACATATCTTAGAATCCCATGATTTATAACCCTAAGTAAGCTAAACACATAAAGCTTAAACTTTTATGATTTAAACTTCTTAAAAATGTTACTCTAACTATATGAAAAACACCAAAAAAATAACCCCTACAACATGGTCCCAAAAATGAGCATACAATCCTTAGGCTTATTAACTCCAAAACATACCCTAACCTGAACCAACACCAATTAAACATTTTAAAAAAACTTACAAAGACACCTAAACAATATATGAAACATTGAGAAACACTTAGCATATAACATGTAAAGAGGAATGACCGACTCTACAAATTAAGTATACAAAATCCAAAAGTCTAAGATGTTTCAATTTTTGTGAACTATGAAATTCCCATAAAATTTTCACCATTCAACTAAACATTACGAAGAGCCTAATATTTGGAATCAAATTTTTATTGACTTTTATTTAAAGCTTAAATTTTCTTATAGTTATAAGGGTTGGTAGGTAATAATATGGTTCAGATCATAGAAATATTTCCTTAGCATCTTGACAGATATAAACATTATGAACATATTAAGTGCATTAGTAAGACCAAATGAACCAAATGACATAGTTAATTAGTAATATGAATCCAAATTAGATTCATTGTTTCAAATTATATAAGTTTACATAGCATGCAACTGATTCATTATTTTTACTAACATAATTACAAATAATATCTACAAGAGCAAAATCCTTTCCTAAAATATGAAATCGATAATCCATAAATTCATTGGTGTGATTTTATCTGAATTTTGGTTATAAAAGATAGACATAGATGGTGCAAGTAATTAAATTCACTTAACATCACACGATTACATAAGTGATTTTATCTTAATTTTGGTTATAAAAGATAGACATAGATAGTGCAAGTAATTAAATTCACTTAACATCACACAATTACATAAGTGCTTCCGAATCTACTATTATAAAAGATATACATAGATGGTGCAAATGACATATAAATATGAACCTACTATAACAAATGATCTAGGATGTCATTCCTTATACCACAATTCTAACACACAACACATGTGAATCTCATAGTTGTTTTATTTATCAATAGGCACACATACTTAACTTAAAGTGTTATCCGATCTCTATAATTCAACTCAATAACAATGTATAATAAGAGTGTCTCACCTAAGGTAGAAATGTTATTATCTTAATATCGGTATGATTCAGGAAACACTTCAACTCCTACATTAAACAAAAAAAAGAGAGGTTAGACATAAAAATAGGAAGGTGTAAAATAGTGAAACAAACAACTACAACCTATCTATATATGTATACAATACTTAATTAATTAACTTCATAAAATATTAAGTGCATTAGCAAGACCAAATGACATAGGTAATTTGTCATATTAATCCAAATTAGATTCATTTTTTCAAATTATACAAGCAATTGTCCTAATTGTCGTAATTATACAAATTAAAAAAGTAGCATTGTAGTAATTATACAAGCACTCCCATAATTCATATGTAATCTATTTATACTTAAAATAAAACATTCATTAGAAGCAAAAACTAACCATATAATGGCTAGGAGAGTAGCATTGGTCAATTAATTCTATTACAAACTTGTGGTATATGTTATTAAAAGATCAATATGAGGAAACACAAAGGAATAAAGTGTATTGAACCTTGAATCATTCAAAAAATACACAAAATTAAAATGTATCATAAAATATTAACAAAGACATAAATGCTAGTAAACTAAATATGCATTATAATCTAAAAAGGAAATAATTATGACTAATAGAAAGAGGAGAAGCCAATAATCTTACTTACTAAAGAAAACTGGCGTTCTTAATCTTAGGAAGCTTATTCCGTCACCTTAAAATTTTCCTGCGGAAATAAATTCAATTATCAAAAACCAAGAACATCAATTTAAAATAACAAAGTTACTTTTAGAGGGAAGAATAATAGTAACTCTAACCTTTTAGATAGGCAAATGAAATGATACATTTTCAAACAGGGTGACTTTTCTAAGTTAGAGACTAAATTATATAGATTAATTATTATTTGAAAGGTTTGTTAGATTAAATTAATTTGACTAATAACTGAATGCAAGTATTTGAACTCCTTTCTAATTAATGAATATTGCAATTGAGTAGATGATGTTCTCTAATATATTTGTTTCGTTTCCTTAAAATTGTCACACATTTAAGTTAAGAGTGATTGAAATTGATTTAGTTGAGGACGAGCAAAAGCGTAAGGATGGGAATATTTAATGTGCATGAAAATGGACAAATTTTTTAAAGTAATTTTGCTTCATTTTCATGTCAAATTACCTTATTTTACTTAACTTAGATTTATTTTCATATAGTTATAATAAATTAACTATAGGATGAAATTATTTAAGAATTAAAGGCTATTTTAAAGAAAATATGAAGAAAATTATAATTCTTGAAGGAACATGGATTGGCCTATATGTTCCTATCTATGCCCATGTGCTAACTCATGTCTTATGTAGATACCCTAGAGTAGCAAAGGTGAAGTGGGTCAACATGCTTTTCGAAACAAGAAGGTGGTCTAAGCATGTTGGATCCCGTTTCCGGAACCCAACCCTCTTGACTATCATGTCGTCTTACTTGAGCGTGTTACCTTGCTTAT
>JANITX010000211.1:68847681-68863150 GCA_027564395.1 Erythroxylum ulei | reverse complement strand
CTTGATGCACCTTAAGCTTCTTTTATTCTTAGCTTAATTTTCACTTTGTAATTTGCAAACTTCATCTTTTCTTTTATAATCTCTGTATAGAGTATTTTCTTGAGTTTATGACTACATCTTAGTCTCATATTGATTATAATCAAAATAATAAACTCATTAATAGTACTTATATTTTGTTATCGTCAAAACATCCATTGAAACCTTTTTCGATATAACAATAAACATTTATGATGTGAAAACATGGTTAATGAAGGTTTCATCTATTTTGGTATTTGTTATTCCGATCAGTAAGTCAATAAAAATTGGTCTTTAGTTGTGGTTGGATCGTTGCAAAGCTTCTCCTATTTCTTAGTCTATTTTATTGTATCTCAACAGTGTAAGACTATTTAAATGGTCTGAATTGTTCTTAAAAGCTTCCTTTTATTATCTCTCCTCTATCCAGTGTCATGTTCCAGGTAAAGGATATGCCATAGAATATGTGATTGGTGATTGGAGACGACTCTTGGTGGACATAAATAGTGGCCATTCTTGGGTATCCATTGGTGAGTGTAAGAACTTTTGTGACCTTAAAGTATACGTATCGGTGTTGGTTGGTGATGTCCATTATGCGCCTTTTATACTAGCATATCATTGGTGTACACATCAAGATGTCCATTAGGAGTGTCTACCTAGTGGAGAACTTTGCCATTGTCATTTGGCTTATTGATTAAAACCTTTTTTAAAAATTCCGTTCCTATTGACATGATATGATCCAGTAGCAGAGGAAGGAGCATAGGAAGAATTCAATGTACCAGGTGATTGTAGGTTGTGCTATGAAGAGGGAAGCAATTGTATGTATCGAAGAAAACTACTGGCGTCATAGAATATGGTGTCTAATTCACTTAGCTTTTATGTCATTTCATGGATAACACACATGCTATGTCTATATAACGACAAAATCCGATTCAGGACTAGAACGAGGGCCTGTTGCTATGTGTTTACAGGACCTGATTGATAAAGCAGACTGATTAGTTCTAGACTGCTCAGGTTGTGTCTGACGCCAATTGGTTGCTCTGCTTATGGAAGTTGGCCGTTTGTGTGCGTGTTACGTCTTAATAACCATCGAGTCCCTTTGATACTGTTGGTAATAGGCAACACCAAGGAAGCAAGTGGTTGGTCGGAGAGTCTAGATTTTTTTCCAATATTACTATATTTTATTCTGTTTTATGAAATTTCAGACATTTATTTTGTAAGAACTACGTGAAATTCATGTAGGACCTACATAAATAAATGGCTGAAATTTATTGAACACGATAAAATACCATAATATTAAACAGAGAATGTGAACTCTAGTCTAAGTTTTAGCACGACTGGCGATGAAAGTTTCTTGTGAATCATGCAATGCAATCTTTGCAAAACGAACCAGACATCAGAACAGTTCAGAAATTGAACTATGAGATGAGAAGACTTTTTTTATTTAACGACAAAACCTGAAAATGGCCTTTTGCCTGAATGGAAAGAGACCCGACAGGACCGATTTGCTTCCTCTCGAGTCTTGACAGGGAAGATGGCTTAAGATTTTCTTAATCACAACAGCAAATTAGAAACAGCCAACAAGAACATTAACTTTGGAGATGCTTCTTTGGTCAATTTATGTGGCTTTCCTACAACTCCTTCCTTGTTCTCTTCCTCCATAAGAGTTCAGGGATGGATTGATACGCTCGACCATAAGTTATGGACAGGTGTGATACCACTTCTGCATCATCTAATTTATCACCAACTACTCTGTCTTATCGCATCTTTATTGCTTCAGCACCGTTGATTCTTATTTCGATTTCAACCCTCGTAGCTTTATGCATGTTGGGGGTTCTTTGGTCACAATGCTACCTTAATATTAGGCTAAAGTTTCAGATTTTCAGTAATAGGATCATTATTTCTAAATTAATATTTATTTATTATAACATTTTAAACTAATTTTATTATTTATAATTAAATCTTTGATATTTTAAATTTTTATAAATAATTATTTTAAATGTTGAAATTTAGGTATTTTATAAAATATAGTTTATCAAAAAACTATTAAATAATATAAATTTTTAGTTAATAAAAATTCAAATTATTGGCAAAAAAATAAAACTAATTTCTATGATTTTTATATGTTACAAGAGTTAAAAAAACTTAAAATTAAACTTATTTTTCTGAATTTGAAAATAAAATAAAGAATTAATCAAACTCTTAAACTCAATTTTTAATTCAAATATCTAAAAAATAAGAAAACTTCTTATGATTATTTTTTAAGTATATATTAATATAATTCTTAAATGTATATTATAAATTATGTAATCCGAATACACTTGCCCTCGTGTGTAGAACATGCATAACCCATCAAACGATAGAAAAAAAGCAGTATGATCAAAGACACCCCGCATGGATACACACTCTTGTGAGCTGTTCAGAAAATGGCAAGTTATGCATCAACTCAAATCGCAATCCCTTAACAAGGAGCCCACCTTCTTCTCTGCCACTCAAATTCAGTGTTTGTGTTTCACTCGTTTTTACCATACTAGACACAATCAGGTAGCTGCAGTCTGTTTCGTGACTTGTACCTATCGATCCTCAGTTTGTAGATAAACTTGATACTATTCTTTGATCAGTAGGAAACAGTACAGGGTTAAGGGAAACAACGTATTGGAGAAGGGATAGAATCAATCAGCTGTCTCAGGTCTCCTATCTATGTCATTGGTCCTGTCAGCGATCCTATCTCATTGGTCCTACGCAATACTGAAACAAGATTCTTAACTTCATCAAATAAAAGACGGACATGTTGTTTGTTTACATGGAGATAAGAAGCAGTCATACGTAGGCAACAGGCAGGGTGTCCTAACCTTTTGAATTGTCAACCTCGAATTACTTTAATTACTCCAAAGTTGGAACTTGATTTCCTTTCGGAAAGAAAAGTTAACCAAGAAAGAAACTTAAGTGGAGATGACGTAAGTATTGTCCCCTGGAACACCAAGCATAATTGTGGGGTTACTGAAATGAAATGAGATAAAGTTAAAAACGTCTATTCTCAATTGCTTGCCATTTTATTCCATTCTCATCTTGAGCTAAACTATCAAAAGAGTAAGCCTTAGTCATCCTACAATCCATTCAGCTCAACTCCAAAGATATTGGTGGAGAGATGCTCTTTAAAGAAGAAGCAGCAACAAACAATTATGAACAGGAATTACTCATTAGCAACACCAAAGGAGTTGAACAAAGTTGTGAAGAAGAGTGGTTGAACCTCAGTCTAGGAGCTACAGATCCTCTTTCAACCGCTGGAGATTATGATCCACAGCCAAGACTTACTAACAGACTTTTCTCGTGCAACTTTTGCAGAAGAAAGTTCTATAGTTCACAGGCACTTGGGGGTCATCAGAATGCCCATAAGAGAGAGAGAGGTGTAGCCAGAAGATATCAGAAGAGTTTGATGCCTCTGCCCATCAACTCTTTTGTAGGGAGATCACTTGGTGTAAGGCCTCATGCACTTGTGCACAAGCCAAGCAGAGATGGAGTTGCTTTAGCACCCAGGTTTAATGAATCGAATTCAGGGTCTGTAGTTGCATGGGCACCTTTTCTTGTTGACGACACAATGAATTCGATTTGGCCGGGAAGTTTTCGTTTGGATTCACAGAAGTCACAGTCATCGTCAGACTCACTCAAGCTAGACTTAAACCTCCGACTCTGAACGATCCTTTTGCTCCATAGATCAATGATTTCTTCCCTGTTTACTTTCTCCTGGAAATATTGTTGACTTGTTCATCCATCAAACATACAACTAACATTGTTCGCAGGAAATCCATCTGAAAGTTTATATCAGAAATAGCTGGTTCTGCATCCATAGATCAATTAGGAAAAACGTGAAAAGGTGTTTCACTCTGCAAATCAAAGCTCAGAGTTCCTTGAACGTGAAAAGGTGTTTCACTCTGCATATCAAAGCTCAGAGTTCCTTGAACATGTCACCCAGACCCTGTTAGTCCGGCTTTTTATAGAAATAATTAGCAGTTCTATGGAGTTTACTGATCCTACTTAGTAAGTTTTCCTCCAAGTTCCACTTCTATTTAATGGGATAATTTGCTTTCCCAAAATTATAATCATAACACAAGTTCATCTCCGCTCTCTACTATGTTAAAACTTTTCTGACATGAAATTCCAAGAAGTTGCAAGAAGATATAATTATTGACAAAATGCATTAGGAAGAATAACTTGTGAAAAAAAAAAAAAAAGGAATAGATCTTCAGTAGACAGAAGCAGATATGGCCAAACAGTTTGAGCATCTTCTGAGTTCAATACCCTGATGCAGATATCTAAAATGGGAAGCTCAGTAGCATTCGTCAGCCTTGTCTTATGATCACTCACTTCTTGCCTTTAATTGATACTTTGGAATGTAACCCACCATGATTAACCTAAGCAGTTTCGTTTATAAATTCGACACCCCACACTTAGCTCATCAATTAACAGGATTTCTCTTCCAAACTCTTATATTCCTTTCCTAGTCATAAATCTGTTTTGCCATCATGCCCTAATTCTTATCGAAGGCATAAGAAGAAGAGGAGGTGCAACTTAAATTTAAAATATTGCTTGCTCACAGTAAAATTCCATTGCCCCCCAAAATTAGAGCAATAAAAAGTACATGAAACACATGATAAAGCTTGCTAGTGAATTTGTATGAGCATAAACTTCCCAAGAGACTGAATTCCTCGGATAAAATACATGTAGATCAAATCTCTCACCATGAAGCTATTTACAGCCTACAAAGTTATCATGGACCTTAAGCTTTTGGGTCTTATGCTTGACGACAGGGAGCCTCTCGCTAATGATGCTTGGATCACTATATGCAGCAGAATCAGAGGGATACCCTTTCTGCACCACAAAATTAGATACATCAGTCCCGAATGAAAGAAACAAAAATTGATTGTGTCATACAGCAAATGAAAGTACAGTTAAATAGACAACCAAATAGCAAATCCTGAACAATGCAAAGGGCGACACTACTAGCAGCAATGCGTGCCTGATGACTAAAGTTTCTCCAATGTACTGCAGTAATAACATTCTTCAAAATCTAAAGGGATACCAGAGAAATTGCTCTCTTTTTTCAATTATTTCCATCTGGACTACTTTTGAGGCTCCACATGTATTATTCAGTTACGAATAACTAATAGAGCCAATACTTTTGTAAAAGTAACTAGATGATCAAATCATGACAACAATCAGAAATGAGTTGAGAGAAGTTTGACTCCTCAAACCCAGACAAAAAACCAAGAAATCCTAAACAGAGTAGCAAAAAGGAGAACGTAACAATTTCAATATCCATACGTAGTCTCTGATTCATGCAACAAGCAAGTGAAGCACTTGTCCACATATGTGGAAGGGAAGAGGTGGAGGTGGGTGCAAAAGATAGAAATGTTACAGCAGAAAGATCTTGAAAGGTGGCCTCTCTCCAGCATATTTCTCGAAGAATGACAGGACCTGCAGTGTCAGCAAAACTGCAATGCATGCGTGTATCCCTTAATCTCAAAAGGACTCCATCTACTCTAAGCTGTAAAAAAATGACCAGAAGATGGAAAGAAATTAAGGACCAAAACAACACAAGGAAAAAAATTGCTGGTATCTTGAGAATCACACTTTCGGATATATTTAAATTTAATGATAAATCCATCTAACATGACTAGATAAGCAAGAAATTTATAAATTTTCACCATTTCAAGATTCTAGTAATTGGTGACGAAACAAAACTGACAATGTCTAATTACTCACCCAAAATCGCAAAAGAAGAAACCAACAACTTGGCATGACTCTCTGCAAAATAGAACGCCAATTGGTTCAGTGCCCAAACATGATACCGGAGTCATGCTAACCAAAATGTGTGAACGTAACATACCACTTTTGCAGTTAAAAGTGAGACCCCATTATCAGCTAGCTCATCTTCATATAAGATAACCTATAAAGCCAAGAAGACCAAAGTTGGCAAGCAGGTACAATTATGACCAGAATAGATTTCATGATGATATGCTTCCAAAGTGATAAATAATGTCCACCTCATCATAGAAAAGAATAGGCTCCCTGGATGACAATGCAACCATGTCAATCTGCTGCTCACAATCCTCCCAACTGGGGCAGTTACTTGTCAAGTTTTCCTCACATTTATTCTGATCACAGGATCAAGGTTGATAGATCATTTTTTAGAATAAAAAAAAGGGAAAAGTTAACACATCATTCATTAACTTGCCTATTTATAATGGGAGTTTATGCTACAAGAAGTAGGTTCATCACAAGAAAAGATTCAGTCAAGAAGTTTCCTTTTGCTTAGAAGCAAGCGCTCTTTAGCAGGAAAATTGAAACATCTTGAAAGAAAAAGAATCATTACACGTGGAATCCACCTCAAAAAGTAGAAGCATGAAGATCGTAACCAAATAAAAATAAAAGCTAAATAGTGAAAGAATTAGGAAAAGGAGGAAGGAAAAATGATGCCGTGTCATGAAAAACGGAAAGAAATGGAAAAGGAAACAACAAAGTACAAGAAATTGATTTTCTTCAGAATTTCAAGAAACTACAATTTAGGTCCAAAGATAAGTTTCCTAGTTAATTAAGAGTGGGTTGAGAGCAAATCCTCATCTCCAACAACTTTGAACTAGTGCCATAAATCCAATACCAAGCATTCTAGGTCTTTAAAAGCCTACATCAACGCCAACAATGCATATGGAAAAACAGAAAACTGTGAATTAAATAACTGACAAAAAGTAAAACGAACCTTTTCTGCATCTACATCAATTGTCTCACTTCCACAATATGGTGTTGTGAATGTGTAATCATAATCTAGTATCACCTCCTGAAAAGGTTTGCTGGAAATTTGCAGCAAGAGCCATGTGAACAAATGGAAATTTCTTTTAATTGTGCAAGGTACCACATCAATTTAAACAACATGATTGTGAAGTCAATTCAACAAAATAAGTTCCATTATCTCAACGGGAACAACAGCTATCTAAGTAACTATGAAACAGGTTAATGCAGAAGAATTTGTCAAGGTCTGTTCAGGGGCTGTGTGAACAGTGTCAAAGCGGATTATGTCTTGATGAGTAAGATCGGATAAGTATTTCATTAAAAAACAATAACGGGATGCCAAAAGGAAACCTTCAACATGGAATCCACCAGGAAATGGCAATTCTAGATTGTTCAACAATATTTAAAGAATAACAATATTGTTTTAATCCAAAATATTAGAATGCAAAATTCCATTGCAAGTAAGAGACCAACAGTTCTCAGTATTTCTTTTCAGCAATTGCAATTGTAAAAGATCTTATGGGCAGATATTGGAAAAACTGCAATAGGAAAAACTTAAGTAGCTAGCAAAGTTGAATGATGTGTCATGGGTCCTTTCCACCTTCATACTAATGCATGATACATCTACTTGAACATCAATTCACATGTCCATAATAGTATGACCTAATAAATACTGTCTCCAAAATATCTTGCAGCATTAAGTTATGACAAATATTTGAGCATGACCCAGATAAATCATAAATCTGTGTCCAGAGTTAAAAGGGGGTAAAAACCTTCTGAATTTCCATTTTGCAGCAGCTGGAACCTCAACCGGAGGCAAAGCTTCCTTCTTCCAACCGGTGAGCGCATCAAAAGCATTAAAATGGATCTTTGTGCCACTTTTCGTATGCTCAAGAACTAAACAACTATCTCCAAAAACCATTTCTGGTAAATGAGATGTTTGAAGCCTTTCCTCCCATCTGCAAACAAATCAACCTCAATAAATTCCTATAAGACGAACTCTATCATTGAATAATTCATCCTCCCGAGCCAATCCTATCTGCAACACATCAAAAAACACACGAAGAACATTTCTTGGCCCGTCACAAACAAAATCACCTACTTCAATAAACGAAACAACCGCTTTGACAACAAATCCACCTTAAAAAAATCAATTATGAAACAAATTGAGCATCAAACTAGAAAATTAACACTAGAGAGAGCTCCATAAGAGAAAGAGGAGAGCGAAAGAAAGAGAGAGAGTGCGTACTGTTGAAGAGAGGAGGAGTTGAGAATGGAACGGTTGGAGGAGAAGATCTCCCAGCCATGGATGCGAAGTCCTCGGCGGCAGTCAGTCAACAGCTCGGCGCCTGCGGCTTTTAGTTCCTTCTGGTCTATTTCCAGTTCCATCGCCGCGGTCTGATTGTCACTACTCCGAAGACTTAGGCGCCGTTTGGTTGGGTTCTGTATTTGGGCTTTTGGTTTATTTTCACTTTTTTATTTTCTTTTTCTTGCAACATTTCTTTATTTGAAAAGGAATGCGACAGAACATTACACCTTGCTTTGTTGAGTCTGCGTGTTACGTACACGAGCTAACATCAAAATATTAAAGCGTTTGTAATTGGTAGAGGTTAATTATTTAAATAAATAGTTTTAATTTAGTAATAATTAATCTAAGTTTAATTTTTGTTAATAAACTTTACACTTTATTCGTAATAAAAATTCTAATAAGGTCGTTGTTCTTATTTTAACGCGTCGCTTTGTACTTAAGATCATTCTTTCATTCATTAAATATTAATGAATGGATGGAAGGTAAACGGGAATTGATTCCGTTGTACACATCCCTCAATTGAATTCAATGACTAAAGAATCAAACTCAAATCTTCTGTTTTTAAATTTTTAGTTGGTTTTACTTTAATAATTTTATTAATTAATTGGTTAAATTTTATTAATTAATAAATTTTTATAAAATATAATAAATCAATGAATTCTTATTTAACAATCTCTTTTTTAATTAAGCTTTAAATTTTTTGATGAGTAAAAATAATTTCTTTCAATCATATTTTAAATTATCTAATTTATTCAATCTTTAGCTCATTTTACAGCAATTTAATACTAATTAAACCTTTCACAATCTCAATTGTAATTTTTTTTTTAAAATTCTCTCTATCAAGAAACGCCTCATCACACCATGTAATAAATAAAATTACAAAAAGAATCATATAGCCAACAAAAGTGATAAGTTTTATATAATACCTTAAGTCATCAAGAGATTACAATTATTGTCATATATGAAAAAAAGAAATAATGTAGTTGCTACCCTTTAAGTTTATTTTTTGTGCTCTTAATCACCATTCATAATAGCAACATCCCTGCAAAGTACATCTTCAATAACAACTTAATAAAAATTTAACTGGTAAGTAAGATATAAAGGAAAATTAAACTACTTCAATAAGTCTGTGTAAGATATTCAGTATCTGATATTCGTAAAGCAGTTCCCACAACTTCTTTTCGCGTTCCATAGCAAAAAATATTTATTGTGCTAAAAGACAGTCCTTCGGCTTTCCAAAACATCCCAGCAAAGTAATGGAATCCAGTTAAACACTCACGTGATGACCAATATTTGTGCAGCGAAAGAGAGAGAGTACACACCTTGAATGAATCATAGTTAGTACTTTGTGTAGTCGAGTAACGCAAGTGTCTCCATGTATTCATATGTACGGAGGGAGGAGCTTAAAGAGCCAAGGGAATGAGAAGAGACTGGTTTCTCATTACCAATATCAAAGACCAAAAGCTCATTGCGTTTTAACACAAGAAGTTGGTTATTTTTTGTCAATCTTAATGTCGGGTAACTTAGTCTTAAAACCCCTAAATCAAGTCGGAACATTTTGGTCCAAGAACTTGATACACCATACTGTTTCATAACCCATATCTCCCAAAGTTTAGAGTCCCAATGACCATATAAACACGCAAGAGATTCTCCGAGTGTCACTACCTTGGAAAACTTGTCGGAGAGAGGAACATGAAATGGTAAGTCCATGTCTCCAAAAACCTCGCTACTCACATCAAACGCGATAACCAAACAACGGGTTGCCGCATCATGAAGACCAACCCAGTGTAAAGCTCCTTTTACCAGTGCAGGTTGATGATGCTGCACGTCGCCCGCAGGAGAACTGCTAATCTTCCTCCACTCCTTTTTGCTCAGCTCGTAAACCTTGGCTTTCCTAACATCAAAACATGTTTGTTCGATAAAGACCAACTTGTAACCATGAGAGACATAATCGTAGCACAGCCCCACGTATTCACTTCCCACCCTTCTGGTAGCAGGAAGTGGGATCTGTAAAGCTTTCATTAAACTGGGGTTCCACAATACGCATATTCCTGCGGTATGTATGCATAACAGCCCGTGACAGAAATCTTCTGCTTTTTTCTCATACTCAATTGTAGGTGGTGGCACGAAACTCTCCTCTTCAATATCGACTACGAAATCATTATATTGATCGTACTTCCTATGCAAAAGCCGAACATCGAAATCATCCCCATCACGAACATAATCTACAGTAACCAACGAGGGATTTTCCTCACTTCTATTGATTACACTTCTGGTGTGCTTGGAAACAAAACTAGAGCTACGAATCAAAGTGTAATATGATTTGGAAACACACATGAACCTTACAAGTGATTTGACTGGCAACTTTAACATGATTTCCTCCGCGGTTTCTTCGGCTACGTACTGAATTCTGCCGTCCAAAGAACTCATGACTTTGAGTAGGGTAGAGAGAGAACGAGCTCAAGGTTTGAGATTAATTTCACTAATTAGGTCCGTCTAAAGATAGGAAGCTTACCCTTCACATATACTTATATGGAAGGTAGATCTATACAATCTTTAAAACTGGTAATGATGAAAGTCCAAAGGAATATTATAAACCCTAATACATTAGGGTTTGCACTGAGTTCATGGTTCGGCCAAAACACCTAACCCTACACCTTTTGTGATGTCTAATAGCTTATTACAGTAATGTTCAAGTACTTTAATATATCTGAATAAATCAAAAACATTGTTTGGGATGACAATTTCTAGCCCACGGGCCTAAATTTAGTTGTTTCCAACGAGCTAGGTTTAAATTCAGATTGACTCAAGACTCAATTACTCTAAGCAAAACAACATCGTTATATTTAGAAAAGTTAGTTTTCAAACAAGTTCATGCCTGAATAGCTTAATTCTAGACTCAATTTAAAAAAAATTATGTTGTTCTATATTTTTAATTTTAAACAAATTGGCGGCCGGCGCCGATGGGATAGCGTATTGTCATCCTAAACTGGGTAGATTAGTTATGTGTAACTTTATAAGATACATAAAATAATAGTATAACAGCTCTAGATTTAGGGATTTTTGGAAATATATCTATCATTAAAAATTATTCAATGTTTATCTTTAAAACTAAAGTATTTAAATTTAATTAAGTCCTTTGTTACTATTTCTTAGAGAAGCATACTAACTAAAACACATCATTACTCTAATTTTATATCGCTTCGAAATTACTTATCTAATATAATAGCATATCATTTTTTATTAATGCTATATAATAATTATAGACTGTATATATAAGACTACAATATTCAGATAAAATATTATTTTAAAACACAAGAGTACTTTAGTTAGGAATTATTTAGGTTATATAAATATAGAAAATTGTGTTCAAAATAAAATAAATATTAAGTTATATTAATAAACTGATAAATATTAAGATAAATTATATATATTAATATAGTTGCTTTATTATGATAAAATTTTGAGATAAAGATAAGATTCGTATAGAGTTATAGTTTTAATTTGAGTTAACTTTTTATATGAAAGGGACAAAGCTAAAAGTTAATTATGTATAGAAGTGTGTTTAATAGACAACATTAATGAAGATATATTTTCAATGTTCTAAGATCTGTACTAGAAGTAAAACTAATAAGAGATTTAAGATTTAAAAGATTCAAAGCTATAAAATTAGCTAAAAATTAAATAAAATTAAAGAATTTGAAATATGAATGAAAGAAATTATCATTATTTGTCGAAAAATTTAAAGTTTAACTTAAAAACGAGATTGTTAAATAAAAATTAATGTATTTATTTTGGTTTATAACAACTTATTAATTTACAAAAATTGATCGATTAATTAATAAATTAATTAGTTTTTAACAACAAAAGTTATTAAAGAAAATTGAACCTAAAAGTTTGAAACCGAATCGAAAAATTGAACGGTTCAAAACTTTTATGATTGAATTGATCAAATCGGTTGAGTTTTTTAATCATTGCATATTTTAATACATATTATTACAACTCTTAGTACCAAATGCGTTTTCTATATTTCTAACATTAACCTCGTTTATAATTAAAAAACTTGGACCAACCGAATCTACGAATATTTGTGATATCTAACAGTTTATTGTAATAAATTTCAAGTACTTAACCATAATATATGTGAATAAACTTAAGAACATTGCTAGAAAGCCAGCAGGCAATTTTGACATGATCCATGCTTAACTAGTTAAACGAACCATTTAACAATCTTCGGTCCCAGGCGTCCGTGCGCTCGTGGAGTTCATTATTGTCACCTAACTTGTGTCCCTAATAATTACAACTCACTGGAGTACAGACACACGCTTAACGATAACAGGAAGCTATGAGGACTTGAAACTCCACCACGAGAAGACGTTTCCAACGAGGCTATCAGTTTGGTTTCCACTGATTTTGACTACTCCAGATTTAGATATCAGCTTCCTGATCATACAAACCACTCGGTTTCAGAAATTTCATGGAATGCTAACAAGTAATCACCTTCTAAACAAGGAAATTAAAGAACAATAATCGCACATCTATAACGTGACTAATTTAGTTTACCACCTGTTTTTGACAAAACAAAAGGGCACATAATTAGGTGAAATCAATGGAAGCTGATAAGATATGGGACCATGTAACTTTGGGTGGCTTTATGAGATGTCAAAAAGCAGGAATCTCCAAGGAAGATGGTCCCCTGGTTTAGACTTCTATGTTTCCCTCTTGCTACATCAAACACCAGGCAAGTTCGCACCTCTCAGAAAACGATCGTTCGGAAAGTCAAAGCAGGCATAAAGGAGCAATTGTGGAACTCACCCAGCTACTGAGATTAGGAAAGATGTCGATATTAATAAATCAGAACATGCCAAATGCTCAGAGTAGAACAAAAAGGGGTTGTCTTACCATTAACAAGGCTAAATGATAAGGGAGCATATTAGACCACCCAGCATATTTTGGGATTTTGTCATCATATGTTCCTAAGGGCAGTGGTTGATCTAATTATATGAAATTTAATGTGGCACGAGCTATCGACCAGCACGACAGTTGAAAAAATAGGTGAGGGAGAAAGACCTTTAGCTTGATAGTATTTTTCCATAAAATATCTTAGAAAGGAAAATTTGGAGAGATACGCATTCTTATTTTTAATTAGTAAAGAGATTGATTTCGATAGACTTACATAATAAATAAATAAATATATATATGTATTAAAATATTAAAATAAAAATAATATTATTGATATCATTTTGATTTTGAATTAATCAAAATTTGAATTAATTTTTTGAAAAAAGAAAACTTAAACCATTGCTTTTCTTACCCCATCTTTCAAGTTACCAAGATAACAAGTAGCCTCTCAACAGTGGCTGTGATGATGAGACCTGTTAAGATAATAGGTACAGAAGGGACTCACCAACTGGACCACTTTCTGGGTAAAAAGTAGTTCTGCCACTTTACTATCGAGAGAAAAGAATAGAGCAGGAAAGGTGTGATACCAATGCTATTGAAGTTAATTGGCGAGAGAGGAGATAAAGTGCAAGTTGGGAGTGCAAGTGGCAATAAAGCAGAAAAGCAAATTAGCAATAGGAAGTGTTGTGTGCGTAAAGGTTGGTGTGACTGCTTCGCTGAAAATTGTTGCCGTGTGCTGCTTCTGTACTCCATTTAATTGAATCCACATGTTTCCACAATGACACAAATCTAATATTGGACAAACCTTTGATGGCTTACTGGAAAAAACCCAACAAAGCGAAGTCTCCGATCATGGAGTACATTGAAGGGTCTGCATCAAGCTGTTTAGTTAAGTGTAGCAGATGTCATCCTTAATGTTTCTTACCAAACATAATTATCACTATAAAAGTTTTTTAATTACGATGATTGTGATAGATCATAGAAGTAAAGATATCAATATGAAGTATTTAGGTGATGCAAATTCTTCTCTTTTCAGATTTTTCAGTTTCTGATTTCAAAAGTCAAATCTCTACATCTACTATGTTTTATCTATAAAAATTTTTTGAATTCTAATTTGATGTAATTCTTTTTAATAGGTGTTGAAGTCAAGGCAAGGTAGTCTCTTAAGGTGAAATCGTTAGAGAATATATAAAACTAATTAAATTGGTCTCACACAACAGCTTAAACTATTGTGATGAAACGGTCACTTAATATGGTATCAGAGCCTTTGTGACCAAGTGGTCATGAGTTCAAATCCTGTCACTCACCTATTATTCAGCACAAGGTAGAGTGGGTCTGTGCAAGTTTCAAGCCCAAAGAGCTTTCACTTGAGGGGGTGTGCTAGAGAATATGTAAAACCAATTAAATTGGCTTACACAACAACTTAAGCTATTGTGATGAAACAATTACTTAACAGAAACCAGGAGAAGATATTATTATTCATCTTTTCCAGGTAAAAATTGTTATAGATGTGCTTATGTTAAATTTTATTTTAGGCTGCTGGTAAGTCCAAGAAAAATACAGGAACGAGCTACTAATTATATTGCTGCATGTAGTCTATTTGTAAGTTGTTATTTATCCTTCTTTCTTCTACTTCCCATCCTCAAAAGTTCATACAATTTCCTCCTGAACTAGTTATAAGTTGGATCTCTATTGGTTTCCCATTTTTCTATGATATTTCAATACTTTTGCTTCATTGCTCTGATTCCACCCTATTTTGTTTCTCTAGTAACAAGTTTTTCCTTCATTCTTGTTTTTAATTTTTCTTTTTCTTTGTTTTTTTATGCACTGGGATGAACAAAGATCCGACGGGATGTAAGGTAAACATTTCCCATCCATCTAACAAGAATAAGATCCATGACATGCTATTGTTATATGTATCTCAATTGCTTCTTATATTTCAACAGTTTTCATACAAGTATGAAATGTATACTTTGCCTTCTAACAAGGCTTTGTTTTTTTCTTCCTCATCATAACTGGATATTTGCTCACAAATTATAGTTTTCTATTAAGAAGTTGAAATGCATGCAATACGAAAGAACATGTATGTTATATTTTCAAAGAACTTTAAGAAAGGTTACATAACCAATATGAAGAAGCCTAACCACTACAAGAAATAGCGCGTTTAGCGACGGAAATTACCGACAGAAAATATTTGAATTCCATTGGTAATGTAAAATAGCGACGGAAATTACCGACATCCAACGACGTCGTTAAAACGGCTATCGGTAAATTTACCGACGGATATATATATTCGGTCAGTAAATTTACCGACGGAATCCGTCGGTAAATATCGATCATTTTACCGACGGACATATTATTCCGTCGGTAAATAAAATTCAAATTAAAAAAAAAGTCTCCATCATCGTTGAGGGAGACTTTTTTGCATATTGCTCACAGTATTCTATTTACCAACCATGA
>JANITX010000211.1:68805240-68825102 GCA_027564395.1 Erythroxylum ulei | reverse complement strand
AAAAGTCCGCCAACACAAGGGATACATCTTTATGTCATCCTCACATCCTTTATGGGCATACCGTATGTGACAATGTATCCTCAAGAAATGCAAAACTCCGAATGCACAATCTCATTGTCACACACACGTGCTAAGAACATTCTCCGAAAACTTCATTTGAGACCTTCCTTAAAGAAAAATCTCAATAGAGTGACTATCGTGCGTCACTGGATACTGAACCGACCTCCTGAGACATGAGCACCTCATGTATCTCCCTTATGGCAAGTTCGTTGCAGGAAAATTCACTCAAAAATGGCTTCAGAATGTCTCAATTCCTCTCCCGATTGGTTATCGTGCAATCTCGAACACTGAAATGAGACCCGAGACACGAGACCCTTATGCATCTCCCTTATACGTAGTCCGAATCACGAAAATTCAATCAAAATCGGATTCAGAATACCTTAATTCCTTTTTTTGGAGTTAAACCTTAATTTATCACATATCTAATAAATCCAAAAAAAATAGAAAAAGGTTACTTTATAAATTTCCCAAACCCGGAAACTGACCCGAAACACCCCGGGGTACCTTACAAGAAATCTGAAATTTTTGGGGTTTTTTTTGAAGAGTACTGTAGCTGATAACGTCAGCATGACGTCATCGGCTGACGTTAGTGGACGCAGGCGTTCGCGTGTGTGGCGCTAGCTCGTGCACCGCATGCGCGCACCACCGACGAGCTAGTCAGGCGCGTGCCACGCAAGCGCCCAGACGCGCGAACGCGTCGACACTATGAGGCGCGTGCAATGCACCAGTCGACACGTGTTGGCCATCGGCCTATGCCACGTGTCGTCTGAGTGGACGACCAGGATGGCACGTGCGTGGCACGCGCCTGCCGTTCCACGCAGGCGCTGAGGCTGTCACGTGTCGCGCATGCACCGCACGCCTGACACGCGTCGCGCTCCGGGTGGAGCGAGACGCGAAACTCCCGCGTCCTGTAGCGTTGTTGGGCACGTTTGGCACACGCGCCCGACGTTCACCGTCGTCTCCGACGTCGGGATTGATTTCCGGCGTCCCGGGGTTTCATTTTTCGCTCCGTTCGGCCTGTTTTTGACCCATTTTTTGTAGCTAACCTTATGTATACTACTTTTACGCAATTAATCACGCAAAAAAGCTGAAAAACGAATCAAAAACAACGGAAAATCAAATGAGATGAAAAACCGAAAAACCTCTGTTTTCGACAATCTGATCACGTAACCGCTTTGATACCACATGTTAGTACGTAGAGGGGACCTTATTGCGTACCCTAGGGTCCCGTGAAAGGATTAAAAACGAAGGTAATGCGGAATACCTGGATTGGGTTCCATCTCTGATTCCGATGCCAATTCCAAGCTCCAAACGGCTCCGACTCTCCCGGGCCCTTTAACGGAAAATGCTCACCGACTCACGGGTAAGGCCTTTCTACAGTTTTCTCAAATCCTGAGCTTCCTTAATGGGTTAGGAACCTTATGCTCGAGAATCCTCTTCTTAAGTAACTGCAGGAAACCTTACGTTTATATAGCTTCCATATCGGGCTTCCTCATCACAAGGTCGATATGGACCCGATCCACACTAATTGGGACCCATTTTCTACCCAGACTTTTGGCCCATTGATTTAGATCATTTATTGGGTCACTTTAATATCTTTATCTGGATCAAATGGCGTAACTTAACCGGTAATTTATTTAAAACCAAAATTATAATTAATGTTAGTCCAACTTTATGAGACATTGACAAAATTACTCCTAAGGACAAAAATGTCTAACAATTTCTTCGTACTAGATTGAGATTTTTTGCTTTGGTATCTTCGGAGATGGCTGTTGAGACATTAATGTCTTCCTCCTTCCACCTTCCACTTATATCAGCACCGTTTTATTTAATAGTATAAATTATATTACCTTAATAAAATGGCAACAATAATTAGATTTATAGTTACACTTGTATTTATCGACTAAAGTTCTTTTTACTGTAGTGATGACATAATATTTATACAAGCAACATAATATTATTTTACTATTCTTTATTAAAATTTTAATGAAATATGATATAAAAAATGTGAACAATAAATAATCTTAAAGGCATAAAACTATAATAATACTTTTTTAAAAAAATTAGATGTGTGTAATTTATCTTTTATTTTATCTCCCAATCATTCCTATTCCTTTTGGTCCGGTGTGTGTGGTCGTTAGATGAACTAGAAAAGCGTGCGCTCGTCTCAACCTCTTTTCCTGACAAAGACTAAACACAACACAGTGGATGAAATTAACAAATGAAAGCGAAGGAAAAGAGATTAAAGGGATGAAAATATGTTCATTGCATGAAAGAAACATTTCACTACACATACATATCAGACGTCACATTCTTTTCCAAAGGTTAACTGAACCACAATACAGAACCTGACCCTGAACAGTCCCAATCAACTGACGCGTTCACCTTTTCTTGCAAAGCTAGGGATATCACTCGACATAAAGGCTAAAAACGATAAATACATCAAGATTTCTACATTAACTTAAATTTTGGTCGGTGACCTGGGAAATCACCGTCTTCTTTCCGGTGTCCAATGAGGCAAAGCCGGACTGAAATGATTGGATACCATCCTCGAATCAAGCAGCTCAACGATTGGTGTAAAGTTTACACACCTTGGAACTTTGTACTGATTAATGGATGCCCCTCTTGATATTGCATAGTCCATTAACTCCTCAAATGTGCCGTTTTTAACAACCCTTATCTCTAGTGAACCTATGGAGTTGTCTGCAACTCGTCCTTGCCTATAAACTGAGTTCAGAGATTCTTCCATGGCAAGGCAACACCTGTTCAGTACCTGGTCAGTCGGGGAATTGACCGAGTCTTTCACTAATAACTCCCAGTAAATTACGTAGTGACCTGGAATCGTCTTTGTATCAGCAAAACTCGTGTACTCAACAACGCTTGTGTTGAATTCACGTAAGAGTTGGGACGCGTTCTCGACAGCTTTCTGTAACTCTGCCTCGTCAGTCTTGTCCGCGTCGATACTGAGTAATACATTTTTCCTTCTAACAAAATGAAATTGAGGTGCTGAGTTGTGAAACCCGGTGACTCTGAGGATGTCGCCGACTCGGTACCTGTATAAACCTGCATAGGTGGTGATAACTAGCTCGTATTCTTTGCCCACTTCAACATCGGCGAGGTCAACGAGTTTTGGTGGCGAGTCACGAGCAGTCCAAGTCTTAGCAGGCTCGTGGGGTAAAAATTCGAAGTAGGCCATGTTTGGCATGATTGTATAAGAGACTTCTGATGGTTTGCACATCGGGTTCAAGTTCAACCCAAAATAGCATTCTGAGGAAGCATACATGGTGCATGCTAGTGGCAACCCACCACTATAGTAATCAAGGGTTGGGATGTATTGTGCCATGGCTCCAGTGACGATCACGTCAAGGTATTTTGTGCTGGGCCAAATTCTAGTAATGATTCCGTCCCACTTCTCCTTGGAACACTCCATTCTGATGAACTCTGCGAGTTGAGGTTTAGGTTTCAGGATCTTGGTCATGCAGATTCTTAGAGAAGGGTCTGTGATTTGGCTGTTTAGAGTTCCCGATTCAATATCATGAGCAAGTTCCCGCCAGTGAACTTGGAGAAACCTGATGGCACGGAGCAAACCTGAGGCGAAAACAGCGCCAAGTCGGAGCACTGCTTCGCGTTCCTGAAGGCCGCAGATCATCTGAGTGTACATACTCTGGAATGAGTCGGCACAAAGAATGGCCTCGTTGGGGCTTGTGTACACGTTGTAAGGATCGTAGGGACGAGTTTTGAAGTGGTCGCTCTTGTAGTAGCTGGTGAGAACAGGGCGAGCCAGGAGGCCACTAGGAGTTTTAGTCTCAGATTTCACGAACATGAAGTATAGGCCTTTGCCTTTGTCCAAGCCAGGGACGTAGCTGTTGCACAAAAAGCGCGTTTTTTTTTATTAGTTGCATGTGAGTGGAATTGAATGAAGATGGAGACAGGCACACAATTAATTCCAACGAGTCCATCGGGGTTTCTTTAACTTACAGGTTCATCACTGGCATGAGCAGACTATATAATAATTGCCGACGATCCAGCTCTTCTTGGATTGCTGGCATCAGCTTTCTTTCACCAGCGGATGTCCCTGAACTGTAGTTTCCAATTAAACAAAAGTTTATTAGTGCAATAATCCAAACCTTCTAAGTAAATCCATATACTCTTAACAAAAAACACACCTAGTGAGAAACTCGGAGATGGGGTGAGATGACAGGATGGCAGAGCGGTCGCCATTGGCTATACGTTGGATTTCAGGCTGAAGATCCTCGTAAGTAATCATGGGAAGTTTGGACTTAAAAGTCTGGCGATCGATAGCACCATTAAGTTTGAACCTTTTCAAGTACTCAACCTGAGCGTTTCGGCTCAGGATTTCAGCCAAAACCTTCTCCTGAACAGAGTCAGCATTTCTAGTCATTTCCTCGATGAATTGAAGCGCTTTTGCGTCTTTTTCGCATGCTGGAGGACCCAAAGGAGATGAGAAGGCATCGCCAACAGCCATTGCAGACAGAAAAACTAAAAAGGGTTTATAAATAAGAGAACAAAGGTTTGTTGTTTACTTCTCTGAACAGAAAAAGGGTGAGAAAATTTCAAAAGAGCTTCTTAGTAATTAAAAGAGAACTTGAAGCTGTTCGTTTGTTGTGAGAGCAAGGGGTCACGGAGTTGGGGTTTATATAGGAGGAGAGAGTCCTAGGCAACGGACGCGTGGTATGCCACGTATGAGCGGGGCCCGCATTATGAGAGAGGACGTTAGAAGGAAGCTGGCGAACCAGTGTAGCCGTAGATAGTTGAAATAAACAAATAAAAATGTTGTCTTAATAGGTGTAGGGCAAAGAGGGGACAATTGGGCCCACAACAGGTAGACATGGCAATAAGTGAGGGGGCATGTGGGGTTAGGTGACCGCCATGTCAGCGGAGTCAAAGGGAAAGAGAGTGGGAGAAGATGATTAGGTAACTTCGTATTAATAATAGTTTGAAGAAGGTAATAAAAAGAACATTTTTTATTTTTTAATTATACTTCCATTTTATTCGCATTAACTTGATGGAGAATAAGACATAGTATTAGTCTAAAATTTTATAATTTATCTTTTTATTTAAATTTATTCTTTAATATATTTATAACTTTACCTCTCTAAAACAATTCTTTTACTAGTTAGGAGTAAAACTGTGTATTACTGGACTTTTCTATAGCTCATGGATCAATAAAATTTTATTGGATTTTTGTTTTTTTACCTCCCTAAAATGTTGTACAATTAAGAATATAGTGTAAATCATCTAAATCAACATAATCATTTGAACTAAATCATTGAAAATATTAAGTTATGGAAAGTGAAAATTTGTAGTAAACGAGGAAAGAAACTCACACAAAATATGTAAAGGAGAGTTTTGGAGCAATAAGTAAAAGTTATTTTTTTGTAACAATACAATTACAGATTTAAATCACAGAAATAATCTTTTTATAACAATTACAAAGAAAAAATTACGTACATTAATAACCCTCCTCTAGCTTCGTGATAACTTTGACTTTGACACACAAAATATGTATTTTGATATTTTATCATATAATTATTAAAATAATTTTCATTTGCTAGACTTGGAGTAATTAATAAAATTGCTTTTTTGTTATTGCAAGATTACACATTTAAGTCGCAAGGTTATATACATTATGACATAAAATAATCTTAGACTTCCAATCAGTTCAAAATTGATCAAAAATACCCAACCACACGACTGCTTCTGCGGTTAAACTGTCGGGCATTGATGGCGATAGGTTGCCGGCGAGCGAACTAACTTTCACTGCTGCAATCTCTTCCACGCGAGACAAGTGCCTAAATTCAAACCCCTTCCTCAGTTCTCTGTTCACTGCCTCAAATCAAACAACAACAACACACACTTGAGTTGAGATTGGAAAGAATCTAATTCTGTTTCTAAGACCCAAACTCGTTGTCCCTTTTCTTTATTATCAAAGTTTTCGTTTGGTCGACGGCAGCTGCCTACATTCACAAATTATTCTCATTATTCCTCTTTTCTTTTCTTTCATTTTCTATTCATCTAACCACAAATACATGATAACTTTGGAATAAACATGAGATGAGATTGACATGAAAACTGCATAGTGCTAGTCTCTCTGAATTTCCTGTGCCAGCGAAATTTTTACTGAATTATTATTGTTGTTATATTAACGAGACATGATGCATTTCTTACGCATAACAAAGATTGACCTTACAAAGAAGACAGAGAGATTAAAAGAAAAGGTGGGTCACATTCACTATTTGACCCTGTAGGTACGAAAATATGCTAACCTGTCGAAGTGTAGTTGAGATAACACTTAAAAAATAACTGCTTCGACCTCATAGAGTAGTAGCTCAAGCCCTAGCTTAGGACCAACATATTTATATAACTCAACAATAAAAAGGAAGAAGAATTGAAATATACACCCTGGCTGCTGCCCACTGAAAGTGACTTGCAACTCCAAAAAGAAACATGGGGCTCTTTTCATTTGCCCATCATAATTGACCATCTCTTACAAATTTTTTTATGAATGTTACGTGCAAATTGCGACTTAGTCAATGGAGCTAGAACACAAGAATACCCTCAATGTTCCACATATAGTTATAGTAAGATAACTATAAAGATTATTGCTGCTGCCAGTTAGAGTGGAGAAATGAAATACATGGTCCTCAAGGTCCAATAATCGAACACTTTTGTTAAGGATAAGACCCACCTAAAAGATCAAATAGAATTTGCCAATGGAATCTTCAAATAAGATCTAAAACCAACAAAAGCTGGCGTTCATTAATTGCCTATGCCCTATATCTTGAATAGATGCCAAAATTGTAACTCCCAACTGTGGAGCTTGCCTGCCGTGACAAGCTAGAGAAATCAAGAATGATAAGGTTCATGATCTCCCCCGATGCATATCTTGGTCCTAAATTATATGCGCTATAATTGGATCCACTACCTAACATTTGCTCACCCGTACAATTATTAGCACCACGTTTCTTACAAGGAACAAACTATTCGAACGAGAATATTTAATAAAAATCAATTGAGTTCCTTCATTATTGGAAATATGTTTTACAAAATCAGTTAGCTTTCCTCTGAGATGATAAGGTTGTTCATTTGTGATATAAAGTTTGAGTCGAGTAACATGTGATCAATAAAAAATCTCAATCAATAAGAGAACTGATAAACCGGTGAGTTGTTCAAGGATTGGCTTTCTTAAATCAGCTTACCCTTCAATGGTAACGGTATGAGAGCTATTGTTAATGAGCACTACTGCTAGAATAAGGACAAGAAAGACTGTTTATTAGTAACCTTCTTGATAATATAATAGTCACTAACAAGAATCTAAGTTTTATAAATACCACCGCGAAACCGACTCTGCGTTATCTAGTCAATGTTATGTATTAAACAAAATTTGATGTTTGGTGGTCCTGTTCCTCCATCTCTATATTCCATGATTATACTAATGATCTTCATCATCTCCTGTTTTTATATTCAGTTTCTCTTATGTTGGAATGACAGGCCTATAACGAACTCGTAATTCTTAATCTAATATCAACCGCCATATCACAACACGCAATAATGGAACTGTAAGACAAAAAGCTAATGAAACCAATTTCCGTGGACAATTACATCATCGGTGACAAAAATTGTTAGATCAACTTAGCCAATATGCTAATGGTTCTTGCGGTTTTGGACGAATATGATACGATCGATCTTTATCTTCTTGAGATGGTGTATCATGAAGGAGTCCATTTGATCCATATCTTACTTTGCATTTATGATCGAGAGCTACTCCGACAAGAAAGTGAAACTCGTACCCGCAACTTTTGTTTGCTCTTACATGCATGCGTGGTACAGGGGACCGCTGACCCAATGACAAGCATGTAGTAGGTTAGGTTGAATTTTACATCTCCATTCCATGGTTTGGGTATAGATTCTGTGTAGCAATGAATACCGTGTTGTGCAATGATCAGACATTTGATTAGACTAGTGTCTTGTACTCAATATTTCCTAAGCTACCTTCTTGTTGTGGCTAGGGATAACTAACTGGATAATTGAGAGGACACGTTCATGAACAGTCTAAGCAAGTCATTCTCAAGTGCAGTCCTCCTTTAGATTATAATATCTCACGGGTTATTCGACTTAATATGTCCATCAACATCTTAAATTATAACTACAGTTAATGATTCTCTAACAAGGAGGTCTAAGTGGTGAACTAAGTTTTTAATTTAAAAAAAAAACACCTTGTCTTTGAGAGAGAAATAGTTGAGATGGACATCACTTGACACGAACCAACTATACCTTTCTTTGTTAAGAACCAATCGACTATACTTGCTAGGGCTACTTTAGTGATGAGTGCTTGTACTTCTAAAAGTTGAATTGCTCGAATAAAAACTTTATATACATACATGTATATATATATACATGTATGTATATATATATATATATATATATATATATGCAGATCGTGAGGAAAAATCCTGAAGAAGAGGAGGAGTTTGGGAATGACACAAAGAGGGCGGAAACATTGAAACAAGGAAAAGATATATGTCAACTTCATGACAGCCAAAAAATCTAACCTACTTTCAGGAAATCTGCACATGATCATTTCACTTCCATTTCTTTGTCCCAGGCCCCCACTGAGTACATAGCAAGCCTATTATCCCACCACAGATACCGTATCTTAAGAACTGATGCGAGGTTTTCCGTACACTGATTTGCAACTTGAAGTTTACAAGGAACGAACAACATCTGCCATGGAATGTTCATGTGAAGAATATTTAGGGAGCTTTTTCTATTATCCCAAATGTTGTTGATAAAAACAAGAATAGAGTTATACGCGTATTTGCATGTGAACGTATTTTAATATATTTGAAGTGGGGAATCATAAGCTTATACGGGTTACTGAAAAGTGGACAGAACGTGGAGCTAAGTAAAGTGAGTCGAAAGCAAAAACCAGCAATTTGGGCATTTAGTTTGAAGTCAGAAGTCCATTTGAGAAGTGGAGAGGTCTGGTCTACACTCCACGCGATATCATTTGGAAATTAGAAAACGTTGGCACGTGAAGGTCAAGAAGAGACAGGTCATAGGTACGGGGATGCTCCTGCCTAAACTTCCATTTCAGGTCGTCATTTCACGTGGGCATTTATAAAAACGAAAGAGAAGGGGGTCAAAGCCTCAAAGGGGCTGTTAGCTTAAGTGCACGTGTTTTTGGCTTCTCACTTTCTGGTCAACTCTTGCCTTACTTTGGCATTTGGCAATGAGGCCCTCTTTTGACAGTGCCTAAAATAGTTGCCTTTCGTTTTGCTTTTGCTTTCGGTTTCGGTTTCTTCTTTACTTTGAATGGTGTTCAAATTTTGGGTCTGATATAAGTTCAATGTTCTGTTCGGAGACAAGATAACCCAGCTGGGACTCTGGACTTTGCACCTTGACTCCAACTGCGCCACATACTTCTCCCAACATGGCAGCAAGCAATCGCACCAACACACAACCTTTGTTTTCTTTTTTTTTTAAGCAGAAGATCTTACAATTGGATTAATGATAATGAGAGTGGAAAACTGCCAGAATAGTTCTCCAAATATACAATAGTGAAAAATGAATGGATGCTTGAGCAAGAGAGTGAGCAGTATTATTTATAATGCGGCGTATCTATCTAATTTGGATATCCGGTTGTATCTTTAATAATTTCTTACAATCCAACATAATAATATCAAATTCAAAAAAAGGATTGAGAGTTAAGTGCAGAGAATAAAGCTTACAATCAATAAAAATGTAACCGCTTGATTGGTAGTGGGTCAAGACGAATTGCATCGCCATTTTTAATGCCAAAGCTTCAGTCGTTGCCAGAGATTTACAGCTTATAAAATGGCTGGATAAAGCTTGTCTATAATTATTTTGTATTTCTTGATGAAAACACCATAATATTGGCTTTAGAAACTTTAAAATAAAATTTTTTGTTAAACATTTATCTAAAATTTTTATTATAAATCATCATTTAATTGATTTTTCTACACATTATAATGTTTGTATGAACAATATCAAGTACACAACTTTCCATTATATAATAATTTATGTTAAAAAGTTGATAACTATTTAATAGAATGCACTTTTATATATGTTTTAATAATGGATGATAACGATCTTATCATGACTTAAATTCAAGTGTTTTTAATGAACTGACTTATAGGTCATATTAAGTTTAGACTGATTCAAAGTTTAATTTTTTTACATCGTTTTGTTTAGAAGAGTTAGGTTCCGGGTAGACTCGAGTCTACCCAACCCAAGTCCAGACTTAATTAAAAAAATATTTTACACTTTTATTTTAAAAAAGATTAGTGAGACTGACTTATGAATAAGCCCATTGTTATCTCTAGTTTTAATAATATAGACTTCTTTTTACTAATTTGAAATAATAAGAATAACTTGTTAGTCTACAAAGAAATTTGTTACCTTTTACCCAATAATTAAATTACAAGAGATTAAGTGTATTACTTCCCTACTACCGCGCCTGCTACTTCTGACAGTTTCTAAGGAAGGATGCTTCTTTGCTACTGTGCTTGCTACCTCTGGTGGTGGCTGGGAATGGATGCCTCCCTACTCTACAGCTGCTTCTTCCTATCAACGTAGTCGTTGGCTGGGGCCCGAGTACCGAATGCATCAGTTGAAGTAGGCGGATGGATGCAAGAGAGAAGATAGCAGAAAACAAAAGATAAAAGGCAAATTTGACATTTTAGGTTTGGGGTAATCAGCTGATTACCCCAAACGCTACTATAGAGTAGCTTATTGATTTTGGCTGGTTGGGATGGCTGAGCTAATTGGGTTGAATCAGCCAACCCAACCAGCTAATTACCAAACACATTTATTAGCTGTTTGACTTAGTCAAACAGCTGATTTTGCCAATCAACTAATTTTTTAGTTAATCAGCTGTTATCCAAACAAGCCCATATTATTTTCATATGTGACAAGCTCTCACTTATATTTCAACACGATCTCCTCACGTGTGGGCTAATTTAAGGGCCAACACATGATATAGTCTATCGTGTCAAGGTGGTGACAACTAATCCAAGAGCAATTTGCCCTAGTACCATGATAAATTTTGTATGTTGAACTTATATGTGCTTAGTTTATTTGGACTCAATCTTACAAAATTTAATAAAAAGCAAAAGGAGTATGACTCTGTCAATCTTTTGTCACATCATTAATAATATAATAAAAATGTATACTTTTAATAAATTTAGAGCTCTATAGTACTACATATGTACCACGTGACTTAATAAAGCACATCTAACTTTAAAAAATAGCTCAAAGGTAAATTATTTTAACAAATTTTATTATTTTTATTAACTTGGCCTAAGTAAAACTAATTACGTTAACATAATATAATTAACCTAATCAAAATTACAATTTAATCAAAACTTCAATTTTATTCCCATACAACACTAACCTAAAGTAATTCCCCATATTCGTAAATGTTTCCCTCTTCATCATCATTTTTAGTCCTTGGTCTTTTCATAACTTCTCCCGTTTCTTGACATTTTCAATTCTCCAATTTAGGGCTTTAATTGTCTCCCTCTTCTTAGTGTCATCTCCGTCTTGTCAATGTACCTCTCAAAAAACTTCTCTACTACCTCTAATAATTACCTGCTCTCCCTTCTCTTATCTGTTACCTTTAGGAATTACTCACTCTTTGTTCTCAAAATTTTATTTGGTCTATTGATTTGCTAGAAGATTATAAGTTTTTGTTGGAGACAATGGGCATGCATTTCATTTCAATACATATGCATTACCAAAATATGTAAACCTTTTACCTAGTCTTTCCAATTTAATGAATGAATATTTTTCTAACATACTAATTCTAAGGGAGTTCACTTTTGTTGTGTATATGATCAAGATTAATAGCTTGAAGCTTAATTAAGATACAACTTAAAATTAGAACTCTCTTATACATTGTCACTTGTTCAATTTAATTTTATGAATTGATGTTTTTAAGGCATCTTTCTATGGTATTTGTACTACCAATTTGCCATTCCAAATGAAGAGTTATTGAATTCTTTATTCTTTCTTAATGTAATTGATCAACTTGATTCAAATCAATATCTTTAGAAGAACATTCAAAGACTATAGCATATTTTTTAGTGGATTTAGTTTTGGAAGTGTTAAGGGGTATGTTTTAACAAGTACAAGATAAAAAATTTTATGGGAGAATTAGAAGAATTACAAATTGCTACTTTTATTTGGTTTTATATTTATACATCCTTTTTTATTCCAATAGAAGCATTCAGTAGTTGTTAAGTATCTATAAGAAATTATGTATTTATTGGGTATCCTAAGCATAAATCTCATTATTCTCATCAATAATGTGTAGGCTTAGAGATAATTGCATTTGTCAGGGTGTTAGGTTGTTTCTTATTCTCTTTTAGCTCCTATACTAATTCAGAATTCGGTTTAGGAGAAAAACTCAATTTAGTTTTATGAATTGATGTTTCTAAGGTTGCTTTCTATTGTACTTGTACTGCCAATTTGTTATTCGAATAAAGAGCTATTGGATTCTTTATTCTTTCTAAACATAATTGATCAATTTAATTCATATTTTGTTAGTATCCATGCAATGTAGAATGTTATACGTGTTGTTAGTACGATTATTATGGTAGCAACTCCTAAAGCTATAGAATCCTCATCATATACTAATACAACATTAAATTAAAATGCTTAAAACATGCTATTGTTGATTAAGTGATCCGCTAATTACTTACTAGAGTGATCATAATCATGGCTTTAGATTTTATAAATGCTCCAATTATCCAATGAGAGTTTTAAAACTCTTATGCTTAATGTTTAAATAATGAAATATTTTGTTTAAGTTAAGAGATATGATTTTTTCAAATGGTACGATAAAAAATTTATTGAAAAAGTTACTAAAGTGAGTCATAAATTTAAAAAATAAGTATCAACGTTGAAGAAGGTGGTTGAAATAATTACTGTCAAAACAAGTATAACTAAGGAGATCGAGGAGCAAATGAAGCTTATGCACAAGTTAAATAAGTTTGTAGGTAAAAAAGAAAAAAAGAGTTGAAGTTTATATTATTGAATATTGTAATAAAATTTATTGTACTTATGGTACTTATTACTTTCATTTATTTTATGGAAAAATGACATTGAATTGTAACATAAATTTTAAATTTGACTTATATTTGATGTAATGATTGTGCATTTGATAATTACATTATAATGATTATGCCACGCGTTCTCCATCATTTGTCATATTACCACTTGTAAATATTAATAATATTTTAAATGGCAAATATATAAACTAAAATTCATAAACAAAAGTGGCAAACACATGAATATCAATAATATATTAAAGATAAAATATGTTGATTGGAATTTACATTTACATGTAGGCAAAAGTTGTGCTAATATGAAAATGCAAATAACACATATATCAAAAAGTTATCAACACATATGTCAATAGTGCTATAGCAATAACACATACATAAAAAAATTTATGTTAATATACTACACTTAAATAATTACCCTTAAAACTTTATCTTAAGAAAGCAGTCATCTATTTAAAAAATAGGTCTCAAATGCTTATGTTCTCTTTTCGTAGCATCAAAACAAATGTATAACCTTTTGAGTTACAACCAAAAGATAATGAAGGATTCATAAAATGTATAACTAAAAAATCATGAAGTATGAATTTTACAATTTTCATTATACCTAGCAAGGAAATGTCATGATTCCTTGTTAGTTGTAAATCCACTATTAATCTACGATTACTTAACTTTAACTCATTTATATATTCTTGCAACTTAGCATATTTATTAATATAATCAATTGCCCTCTCTTTTCTCAATCTTATCCTTGCTCTTTTACACACCCTTGAATTAACAAAATATTAAATCTCTCTCAATAATCTTCAATCATTTTATTAGTAGAGATACTATAATTCTCAAGAATTATTTCCCTAAAATGATTCATTAGGAACTTAACAAAAACCAATTTTGGTTTGTTAGTTATGAAACAACTATAATAAGGTTTGTAAATCTATACTTTGTAACACTTTTCATTCTTATCATATCTAACATACAACTCCCAAGGGCATCCATTAATATACTCAACCATATTCCTCTTACTCTCACTCTTTTTCAATTTTACATTGTATCATATTTGCATTACATAATCGACAACAACATATTTAAATTCTTTTATAGTTTTAAACCCTATACCCAATCTCCATTATTGTACCATACCTATTAGATTATGCCTAATACTTATACTTGGTCTTTGTAAATGCTTCACTTGGCTCTCCTCTTTTAAGATATTCATTTCTACGAATAAAACTATCATAATTAGTTAAATCAATCTCAATTAATTAATGGTCATCTAGAATGTCCACATAGAAATTATGTTGTATATATTAATCAACAAGTTCATCCATATATTCATCACCCTATTCATTATTATGTCCATCATCCTATTTATCAACCTATTAATATGTTCATCATCGTAGTCATCAATATGTTCTTCTCCTCTAGTTATAGGTAATATGTCAAGAGTAGGGAAAGGCGCGTTTAAATTATGAGTTACATACAATATCAATAATCCCATGAGTTTTCATAAGGATTGTTATTCTAATGCATTTTTAGTTTAATTCAATAAGTCTCAACGACTCTTTAAAGTTAAAATCGAGTACCTTGTAGTATGCTTTATCAACTTGGTGGTATTATAAATCCTTCACCATCTCATACATTTGCTTGTAATTTATATAACCAAGGTCAACATTTTCAACGGTAGCAATGTCCTTATCAACATATTTGAACTCAACTTCTAATATAAAATTTCTACTATAGAAAATCCTCACGCCTCTATATTGACTCATTGTAAACATGTTTGTAAGCATTAAAGAATATTAAATGCATCATAAGTCATTATATCCTAATGACCAAATTATTTACTATTTAAACATTGTAATCCAAACTATTTTATACATTTCAAATAACATTAATAAATGTCAATAGTGCTATTAGGAACATAAAACTTTATAATGACTTGTTTATGCACTATTAGACAAAAAGTACAAGCTAACTTGTAATGGATCTTAATGATATCAAATCTAACCCTTTCTAAAACTAGACATGATAATTCAGTAGAAGCAATGATTTTCCAAGATCCAATATCAATATACTTTGATTAAGTTGTTGGAAAGTTCTGGATTATATATTTGCATATATGACCATAAAATAAAACTAAGAAATAACACCTAAGTCCTACAATTGATGAGTGTTAATAGGCTAAAAAATTAAGAGCTAGTTCAAGTCGCCATATAACAATTTGAAATAGGCAATAACTACAAGAAAACAAAAAGGAACATGTCCCTTTAATTAATAACAAACATGACCCAATGAATTATTCTGGCATAAAAAGAAAGAGTGAAATGCTTTTCCATAATTGTTTGGATTATCAGTCCTTTTTATATAATTTCGTTAGGTATAGATGAGTGCCTACCTCTTATGGGAAGAATGGACCACAATAAGTAGGTGGTAAACAAAGAAAAACAAAAGCACACAGTAGGGGCCAAACCATTTTTATGTTTAACACACTTGGATAGACAAAGATAAAGACAATGAAAAATATTGTAGAACCAAACAAGTTAAGTTGGAAGCAGACAAAAGGATAACATGGTAGCATAAAAGGGAAGGGAAAGCGAGTGATTACTAGATAATAGAGAAGAGAAGGGAGAACTATATAGGGGGAGACGAGTAGATGCTAGATTAATTTAATAATCATAAAAGTATGGCGTAGATTATTTTATTCGATTACAATATGAAGTGGGCCCAAAATAATGGTTATTGGGCTTGTAAAGAAAATTAGAATCACTATAGTTAATTAATAAAACCCTTCCCTCTCCCTTTAGTCAAGAAATATTAACAAAAATCAAAGAAATATATGGTCTTGCACTATTGAAAAGAACGAAGAAAGGGAAGAAGGCAAGAGTAGATAAAGCTTTTGTGCAGAGAAGTATTTGTGATCAAGAAGGAATTACACATATTGAGCATGGATAAAGATTAGCATTTCTTTCTTTTGTTTATAGCATGAACCTTAGGGTTTGAAGGTGTTGAATCAATTGTGTCATAGATGATCTTGGGTGAATTCTAAGCTTGAAATATTGCTTAGAATGTTAAAGATTAAAATTTACATCTGGTATCATAGCAGATTATGATACTATGATTTGCATTAGAGTTAACCCTAGGATTAATGGTAGCAATTAATGTTGCTTTACAGTTATAAAAAAATTATGTTATTGCTTTTGTTGTAATCCCTTAATGTAAGTCATCTTATTTCTCAACTTCTATGGGATGTCGAATCGATTAAAATTGTTGATAAAGACGATCCCTTTGACAATAATAGTCGGACCCTAGTAGGACCATAATCGTGTGTGTAGGGTAACTTTGTTTTTGTGGTAATAAATGAATATACATGTAACATCCCGTTCTCATACTAGGGGTTCGAACCCTGGATTTATGAAATTGAGAAAATAGTAATGAGAGTTTATAAAAGTGCATTTCACGCTCATGCATAGTGATAGCATATGCATATGTGAAATTGATTATTGCACAAATTAAAATGAAATGGTTATGCACTCATTTGACATTTTCGGGTATAAATGATTGTTTTAATGTGATTATGATGCGAATTATGGTTTTGTGTCTTAAAAATTGAGTGAGAATGTATAAGTAGTGGATTAGAATTGTTGGAGAAAATTTGAGAATTTTCTGATATATAAGGGTATTTTTGGACTAGGAAAAAAATACTTAGTGACAGAATAATTGATGAATAGTAGTAGAAATAAGGGTCAAATGGTAATGGAAATTTTTATAAAGGACTTGGGGATTTAATTACATGTGTCATTGAAAATTGAGAGACAATTGGATTAGAAATTGGAGACAAAATGGACTAGTTCTTAAAGTGGACCAAAAGGGACCATAAGAGAGTGACATGTGGCAAGTGACAAGTGTCACTTGCCACACCACTAATTAAGTCACATGTTTATTAAGTAAAAGACCACATCACTTGGTCTTTCACTTGCCAAGAACGACACCCACCCCTATTTTTGCTCAACTTCTTCATTTCTTCATCTCCTCCATTCTCTTCATCTACGAAACTTACTCTCATCTCACCATGTTTGATTTTTTTATCCAACTCCTTCACTTGGTTTCTTCCATATTCATTGTCTTCTCCTTCTTCTTGCTAAAAGACCCAACCCATTTCACCTTCAAAGATGATTTTCGTGCATGTTGGAGGAGCTAGGGTTTCTTGGTGACTTGAGGGAGTGTTGGAGCTAATCATGTAAGTAAACTTTGTATCTCATGGGTTGTCTTAATAGAAGCATATTTGATGATAGTTATAGGTAAAAATGGTCATGAAATGAGGATGGGTACATGTTAAAAATGTGAATGATGAATGTGGTAGATTCATGTCTTGTTTTTATATGGATGATGATTAATGATTCATAAATTGATATAGAAATGTTTTAGAGTTAGAATGAAGTGCAGAAAATTTTGAATGTTGAATGGATATTGTTATGTTCTATTTTTATGGATAAAAACGTGGATAATTGGTTGTTTTAGGAATGGATTGGATGGGGTATGGAAGTTAAAGAAAATGCAAGTATAGTGTCTTGAAAAGAGAAGAATTAGGATAAAAATTTAGAGACAAATTGATAATGGTGTGTAAAGTGGCTGGAATATGCTAGCTGTAACAATTCCACTGGATATGCCTCTGTAATTTAGCCATAACTTGTTATGTAGTTATCCAAATGAGATGGTTTTTGATTTGGGTTAAATTAGAGACATAAGGCTACATTTTCCATGAAGACATGGAATTCAAATTCTGTCTTTAAGAGTTTCTAATTTTGACTTGAATTGAGTACTGAGTGCAGAAAGTTGATGATGAATGTGTGTGTATATATATATATATATATATTCTGTTATTGGTGTTCATGATCAAATCATGAGCTATAATTTGGTTATGGCTGATGTTGAGTTGAAAGGGAGTTAAAAAATGGAGGGGTGCTACATCCCATTTGTCCACTCCATAAGATGCTAAATGTCACCTAGTTAGTAGTCCATTTGTCACTCATTCATTGTTGCCATTTGTCAATTAATTACTTATGCCAAATGTCACTCAATTATAGGCTTAGTCAGCCTAATTTTCCATGTCAACTTATCTTGCCTGTTGACATCTTTCCTAGTCTAAATGTACATTTTAATTCATCAATTTTACAATTATAGCAATTAATTCTAGGTTACCAATTATAATCCATCAATTTTTGTCATTGGTAAACCAAAGTACTAGACATTAGACATGTGTATTCATATCACATTCATTTTAGTTTCATATCCCAGAATTTTTCAATTGAGTGCAATTTTTCTAAATCACAATTCATGTGTATATGATAATTTTATGCATATGAAGACAATCATAAAATCGTGTCATAAATGTACTAAATTCATCCTATATGATGCCACTCATGTGACTCAGTAGTCTAACACTTTAAATCCTTCAACAATCTAAGAGATGGGATATTACATCATCTTATACTTCTACAAAGTACTATTACTTATAGATGAGAGATTAGTAGATACAGCAAATGGTAGGGCATTGTGTGAAAAGACTCCCATATAGGCCAAAATTTAAATCAAGCATATGGAAACAAACACTTAACAATTTGGCATTTGCAGCAATGTTTGTCAGGTAAATGAGGTAAATAATTCATCCATAGAACATCATTTAGATGTTAGATAAATTAAAAATGGGAAGGTACAAGTGAAATAATGCATTATATGTGCAAATGTGAACCATCTAATAAATGGGTATCTAACTTTGCAAGATGGAAACATGGAGTATGTCAATGTTGCAGGGGTAATTTTTCCCATCAATATAACCTGCATTCCTATACTTATAACCCAAGTTAGGGAGATCACCTAAACCTGAGTTATGGAGGAAATATGCAGCAGAAGTACTTCATATATACGTCATAGCGTGAACAACAATTTCAACATGTCCAACAAGCCTCCTCCTCTACCTCAGGTACGTCATTGGAAGATATAGTTAAGTCTTTTGCAACTAACACTTTTCAATTCCAACAGGATGTATAACAATTTTAGTTAGAGACTAAATCTAAATTTTAGAAGGTAAAGTTTAGCATTCAAAATTTGGAGAACCAGGCAAGCCAAATTGTAGTGGCTATCAACAGTTTTAAAGCTTAAAGAGGAGGAAAATTACCATCATAACTTGAGCTAAATATAAAGAATTTTAATGCAATCACCTTGAGAAGTGGTAGAAAGTTTGAAAATACCAAGAGGACTACACAAAGGATTACTAGTGAAGAAGAAATTGAGAAGGATCTTGAAGAAAAAAGAGGTATATCTTCTAGTTCAAAGGTAAATGCTGAACCCAAAATCATTGTTAAGAATAATCCTCCAACTTTTCCTAGTAGGTTATTAAAGTCAAACAAGGAAGATAAGGATAAGGAGATCTGAGAGATTTTTTAAAAGGTTGAGATGAAAATACCACTGTTAGATGTGATCAAGCAAGTGTCGAGGCATGTGAAATTAATTAAGGAATTTTATGCCATCAAATGGAAGATGAGAGGTAATGAAATGAGTACGATGAGTAAAACTATTTCTGCATAAATTTTCATAGGCTTATGTGTTCATGATAAGCTACTAAGAATGATGCATGCATGTTTTGCATTAACGTGAATGTTTAAGATGGAAATGACTATTTCAATGGTTTTGCTTGTT
>JANITX010000211.1:68774582-68789445 GCA_027564395.1 Erythroxylum ulei | reverse complement strand
CAATTATTTTAATGTGTGCAATAATCAAATTCACAAGTGTGTATGCCGACATGATGCATGAGCATGAAATGCAATTTCTTAACCTCTCTTGATCTCACATGTATCAAATTTTTAGGTTCTAACCCTTAGTATGAGAACGGGATGTTACAAGTATTGAGTTACTTGAATTAATACACATTGATATATGTGGTCCATTTCATGTTCCATCTTGGGCCGACGAAAAGTATTTTATCACCTTGATGACTATTTACGTCATTTTTATCTTCATTTACCGCATGAAAAGTCTCAATCAGTGGATATTCTCAAGGTGTTCATTAATGAGGTAAAAAGACAGTTAGATAAAAAATTGAAAGTCGAAAGTTCTGATAATGGTGGTAAATATTATGGCAAATATGAAGAGAATTGACAATGTCTAGTTCTATTTGCAAAATTTCTTCAAAGTCAGGGTATTTATGTATAGTATACAATGTCCAGTATACCACAACAGAATGGTATAGATGAAAGGCGAAATCATATTCTTATGGATATGGTTAGGAGTATGTTAAGTTACACCAATGTACCTTTATTTTTATGGATGTATGCATTAAATACAACTACATATCTACTTAATAGGGTTCCTAGTAAAGCAATTCTTATGACACCTTATGAATTGTGGAAAGGTAAGAAACCCAGCTTGAGGCATTTACATGTTTGGAGTTGCCCAACGGAAATAAGGATTTATAATCCTTATGAAAGGAAGCTTGATGCAAGAACCATTAGTGGTTACTTCATCGGTTTTACTATCCTAATCACGGTACAAGAATAGTTGAATCTGATAATGCTAGCTTCATTGAAAATGGGAGAATTAGTAGGAGTGGGGAACCACGAAAGGTGGATGTTCAAGAGATTCAAGTGGAAAATCCTTCACACAATGTCTCTTCTCAAGTTGTTATTCCTCTTGTTGTATCATAGTCACACAACATACCAGAATAATAAGTTAATATTCCAAACCCATAAGAAGAGAATATTAATAATGAACTAGTAAATAATGTGCAAGTCACAAATGATCAAGTGATACTACAAGAAATAGTATTGCAAAGGTCTATAAGGGAGAAAAGACTAACTATATCAGATGACTATGTGGTGTATTTACTTAAGCACAAGTGTGATTTGAGCATTGATAAGGATCTAGTCTCATTTAAAGAAGTCGTAAAATGTAACGATTCTAAAATGTGGCTCAATGTTATGAAAGAAGAGTTAAAATCTATGGATGATAATCAAGTTGGGGAACTAGTTGACTTACCCAAAGGCTCAAAACAAGTAAGTTGTAAATGGGTCTTTAAAACCAAAAGGGACTCCAAAGGTAACAATAAAAGGTACAAAGCCAGACTTATAACTAAAGGGTATACTTAAAAGGATGACATTAACTTTAAATATACCTTCTCTCCAGTTTCAAAGAAGGACTTTCTAAGAATTGTTATGATATTGGTAGCTCATTATGATTTAGAGCTTCACCAAATGGATATAAAGACTGCTTTTCTAAATGGCGACTTAGAAGAAGAAGTTTATATGGAGTAACAAGAAGGTTTTGTGACTGCACAAAAGGAAAATATGGTGTGTCAATTAAAGAAGTCAATTTATGGTTTGAAACAAGCTTCCCGATAATGGTATCTTAAATTCAATTAAATCATTACCTCTTATGGTTTTGTAAAGAACACTGTTGATAGGTGTATCTATATGAAAGTTAGTGGGAACAAGTTCATTATTTTGGTATTGTATTTTGATGATATTCTTTTGATTGCTAATGATTCGGGCTTATTACATAATGTAAAGAAATTTCTCTCTAATAGCTTTGAAATGAAAGATATAGGTGAGGCATCCTATGTGATTGGAAAATAAATATTCTGTGACAGGACATAAGGATTGTTAGGATTGTCTCAGAAAGAATATATCACTAAAGTACTAGAGAGATTTAGGATGAAAAATACTCAGTAGGGGTAGTTCCAATTCAGAAGGGGGGTAAATTTAGTGAAATGCAATATCCCAAGAATGATTTAGAACGAAAGGAAATGGAATATATTCCCTGTGCATCTGTAATTGGGAGTCTGATGTATATTCAAACTTGTACTCGATTAGATATCAATTTTGCTATTAGAATGTTAGGTCGATATCAAAGTAATTCTGGATTAGACCATTAGAAAGCTGCAAAAAAAAGTTCTTAGGTATTTATAAGGCACCAAGGATTACATGCTCACATATAGGAAATTAGATCACTTAGAAGTGATCAGTTATTCAGATTCAAACTATGTTGGTTTTGCAGAGTTAAGGAAATCCACCTTCGGTTATCTATTTCAATTAGCAAGAGGGCAATTTCTTGGAAGTGGAAAACAGTCTGTTATTGCTACTTCCACTATGGAAGCCAAATTTGTGGTATATTTTGAGGCCATTATTTAAGCATTGTGGTTACGGAATTTTGTCTTAGGACTAGATATTATCGATAGTATAGTTAGACTGGTAAGAATTTATTATGATAATTCTGCAGCTATCTTCTTCTCTAAAAATGACAATTATTCTTAGGTTACTAAACAAATGGATTTGAAATACTTGTCAGTCAAAAAAGAACTGCAAAAACATAAAGTGTTAATTGAGTATGTTAGAACTGATTTAATGATAGCTGATCTGTTAACTAAAGGATTACCACCTAAAACATTTACTAGCCATGTTAAAAGGATGAGCATTATAGATAAGTCCTTGTTACCATGAGATTATGTTATGTATGTACATATATTTAGACATTTGCTATTATATTTTTGGCACTTATGAATTCAATTAATGTTATATTTTTGCTTATTTGCTAGTTGTCACATTATGTTGTGTAGACGCATTGTTTTATTTTGATGACAAATTATGTTTTGAGAAAACATTAAAGTTGAGAATTACAGAGTTTCTCAATTACAGTTAATTTGAGTTAAGTTGGTTATGTAATACTTAGAAGAAATCATATCGTTAGATGACTTGTGACTACTATGATCTCATCATTTCAATTAATTCAAGTTTGATGGCTTAATAGATTCGATATATGATGCACGCTTGTGTTGTTGGATCATCAAGTCGTAACACAGTCCAAGTAAGAGATTGTTAGATTAATTTAATAATCATAAAGTGTAGCTCATATTACTTTATTTGATTCTAATATGAAGTTGGCCTAAAATGATGGTTATTGGGCTTGTAAAAAAAATTAGAATCACTATTGTTAATTAATAAAACCTTTCCCTCTCCTTTCAGTCAAGAAACATTAACAGATATCAAAGAAATATAAGTTATTGCATTGTTGAAAAAAGCGAAGAAAGGGAAGAAAGCGAGAGTGGATAAAGCTTTTGCGTAGAGAATGCGATCAAGAAGGAATTACACATGTTTGAACATGGATCATGGTTAGTATTTCTTTCTTTTGTTTATAACATGAATCTTAGGGTTTGAAGGTGTTGAATCAATTGTATCATTGATGATCTTGGTGAATTCTAGGCTTAAAATATTATTTAGAATGTTAAATATTAAATTTTACATGTAAATATTGCTTAGAATGTTAAATATTAAAATTTACAATAAAGACTTAAATTCAAGAAATCAAAACACCAAGAAGAGGGACGAGGAGGCATATATCGATATGAAAGTTTAAAACACAAGAAAAAGGGCGATGAAGAGGGATGCACCATATCGACGAAGAGGGAGACACTTAGGAAAAGTGAGAATTATTTTGAGGCTAGGATTGTACGTGGATAAAGTTGAAATTTTGATTAAATTGAAAATTAGATTATGATTAATTATATTATGTTAGTCTAATTATCGTTATTTAAGCTTAATAAAAATTAGTAAGCTTTGTTAAAAATAATTTAAAATATGGACTTTTTAAAATTGAGATGGCTTCACAAAGTCATCTAGTTCCAATATTACAAATATCATATCAAACTTAGTACTCGATTTGGTTCTAGTACTGTATAGTATATGTTCTAGTACGGTATAATATTATGGTTTCTATATATAAGATTGACTGTTTCAGATAATTTTTAAAATTAAAAAATACTTTCTAAATTTTATAAATGTGCAAAACAATTTCTCAATATATTATATCATACAGTTTTTAATTTACTTGAATCTTATATTAAGAAATCATTATAATATAAATTTGATGTAAAACATGTTCTTTTTTATTAATATTATTTCACATATTTCTCATAAATTAAACCGATCGAAGTTACCTTTTTAGCCTTATAATATTCGCTATTTAGATCTAAAATAGGTCCAATAAGACGAGAGATCGGAGTATGAAATGGGGCCTCTTGCTTATTAACACGTTTACGGTACCGTTTAGGGACAGATAGAACCTGGGCCCAGATGTAACTTGATTTGGTTTTTTGTCTGGTATGCGAAACAACCATTGGTGGCTGGGAGAGTCTGAGCCTGAGGAGGAAAGAAACGGGAACTAGAGAGAGAGAGAGAGAGAGAGAGAGACGTGACATGGCGCTCTTCTCCTCTTCTCATCTTCTTCGTCCTCCTCAGCTCTGCTCTGCCTCACACAAGTCCAATCCATCTCCTTCGAGTTCTTTCTCTTTTTCTTTTCCTTTTCGCCCCACTTCCTCTATCAAACCACGCCATAATCTTGTCGTTGCTTCTTCCCTCGATTTCAATTCTAATTACTCCTTTCGCTCCTCTTCTAAGGTTTGTTTTTAGTTTTAAATTTCCTTGATTTAAGTTTTGCTGCTGATTTTAATTTTCTAATTTATTGTTTGTAGTTGGTTAGCGATTTTCAGCGTATAGTTGTTTTTTTCTTTGACTGGTCAGTTATGCCTCAAAATCTGCGATATTAATTGAATTAGGAGGAGGCTGTTCTAATTCTTTAGTGTTTATGCTTTGTTACGAGGTCTGAGGACTGCGTTTTGAGTTAACTAGGAATTTTGCAGTTAGACACCAAAATATAAAAGAAGGGATTTTTTTCTTATTGATGAAAAAAGCACAAGAGTGATTTTTGTTAACTGATGAATACAACTTATGATTAGAAATCGTGCTGCCATTAAAGAATTTTATGCTGTTCTATGTTATTGCAATGTTATCGATTGTACCTATGCAACTTTGTATTGAGTACTGTAAACAACTCATTAATTTGGCTTTGACTTTGCTATGATTTGCTTGATTTTCTCTTTGGTGTACTAGGTTTTCTTTTGGAATGTCCTATATTTGACTTTGTCTGTGCATCAATTGGAACCTACATGCTAATCATGACTTCCATCGTAGATGTTGGTGTTAATATTTCTTACAAATAATAATAGTGCATGCACAGTGAGTTGAGTAGTTATATTTGACTGTTGTTCTTTCGAACTCATATGTTATCAATGTTCATTTTGAGCATTTGTCTTCAGAAAACAGTGCTTTCTGATTTGATACAAGAGATTGAGCCATTGGACGTGAGCGTCATTCAGAAAGATGTTCCACCTACTACCTTAGATGCTATGAAGAGGACCATCTCAGGCATGTTGGGTTTACTACCATCCGATCGCTTTCAAGTTTCTATTGAGGCTCTGTGGGAACCACTTGCCAAGTTGTTAGTCTCATCAATGATGACTGGGTGTGTTCAGTCTTGCTATAATTTCTATATGTCTTCTTATTCTCTTGAGTGTTGACTCTCTTCTCATTTGACTCGTCATCTTTATTACGTTGTTGACTTTAGTCTTGAATCTTGTCAGTTGGGGATGAGAAACATATTATTTGGAAACATTGATACTCTGAATTTTGATGTTCTACGAAGCAGCTAAAATTTTCTTCAGTTTGCCTTCGCAGTTGAAGAATTGATTAATTCGAGATGTATGTGAATCTGATTTTATTGGATTTTAGGTACACACTGCAGAATGCCGAGTATAGACTTTGCCTTGAAAGAAACCTCGATATAAATGAAGGAAATGTTGAAAAGCAAGAAGCTGATCCTAAATCTGAATTGCCAGGGATGTGTGGCAGTGCAAAAACAGTTCTGGGTTGTGGAAAAGCTACCAACTTTGAAAGGATAACTGATGAACCTTGTGATTATATTGGTATTCAAGGCCTTGGAGATATATCTGCTGAAGCTAAACAGTACATTCTTCATTTGCAGTCTCGTTTATCTTCTGTAAAAAAGGTATTTGTATATGCAATTCAAGAAATGAATTTTATTGATTCATTTTTCAATTATCTTGGTTGATGATTAGAATGCCTGTGTACCACTACAAACATTACCCAAGTGTGAATTGTATGTGCTTCTTGATGGCTTTTAACTTTGATCTGTCTGAGGAACCAAAATGTTGAAGGATAGACGGAACAGACAATTCTTTATTTGAACCACAAGTTTGAGGGAGAACCCAAACACGATAAGCCTTTATTTTCTTATGGAGGATCTGTACCATTAGCAAAATAATTAAACTTTCTTTGGACACAAAGTTCATTATTTTGATTTATCTAAATAATTTTATTCGTAACTTGTCAGAATACTGGATAAAATTTCTGTTGTTTCATGATTGATTGAGGTTCTGTGATGAGGTTAACATGTGCTATATACTAGTAGCTACTGCCTATGCATCAATGGTACGCCTATGCCTCTTTTGATATTGAACTCCTGATAAAATCTCTGCATGTACCTCTCTTTGTGTTTCCTTTTGATTTTAGGACATGACTCTATGTTTTGCCTTTGACCTCATTTTGACTTCTTTGTTGTATCTTATCCTCAAGCTCCTTATCTTTCCTTTTTCTTTTGGTCGTAATGCTTGCTGAAGGAACTTCATGAGGTGAAAAGGAAAAGTGCGGCACTTCAAATGCAACAGTTTGTTGGTGAAGAAAAGAATGATCTACTGGACTACTTAAGATCTCTACAACCAGAAAAGGTTCTCGTTAAATAAATCATCCAATGTTCAATTTGCTGCAAATCTTGACAATTTGGTTGCTGTTTCATACTAACTGAATGTCTACTTTACATCAACGCTTCACCATTACTGGATTTTGTTGTTTCATGGTATCCCTGCTATTGCATGTTAACTGTGTTTGCAAAACCTTTGCCATGAATCAGCATTTGAAAATGGAGATGTGCAAATGGTAGGTGTGTGTGTGTTAATCAATCCTGAAGGAAAGGTCTTTATTTATTGATACCAGTTTGTGTGCCGTGGTCTAGACTCTTAAAGTGTAATTTTTATTGTTTCTTAATTAATCACAATGCTTTTTGGTCTCCTGCATTCAGGCCTTGGTCCTTTTTTGTTCGTATTTCTATATGCATGGGCGAGATATGGTGTCCTCTTTAAATCTTGCAATCCGTAGATAATATGTTCTGGCACTTGTATTATGTGTTTCTTTTATTTGAGGCATTAGTATTATATGCATTGTCCTACTTTCCCCTTTGGACAGTAACTATAAAAAATGTTATTTACACAACGAAGTCCAAATTCTTAATTTATGTGCTAGCTAATGCTTTTCTATATGTATAGGTCGCAGAGTTATCAGAACCTACATTACCAGAAGTGAAAGAATCAATCCACGCTGTAGTCCATGGTCTTCTTGCAACCCTTTCACCGAAGATGCATTCCAAGGCTCCTCAGTTTGACGATAATGCATCAACTACACCACTAAGTGTTGAGTACGAAGATTGTGCTGAACTTCTCGAGAACACTTCACTTCATTTCCAGCCGCTCATTTCATTAACTAGGGACTATCTGGCACGCCTACTTTTCTGGTGAAGCTCCTTTCAACTTCATCGCTCCCTTTTTTCTTCTTCTCATGCCCTTTTTGCCCTATGAAGTTATTTATTTTGTGAAGATTTAGTTAGGTCTTCTCCATCATTGGAAAATTTAAAGGGAATATACTATAAATGTTTGACTTAAGAATGATATGGAGCATATAATCAGGCAACTATAGGAAATGAAGTTCAGTACAGATAGAACATAGGCAACTAGTATGCTTAAAACTCTGATGTCTATTCTGTTTCCATTATATGTTTTTTCTTACCCTCCTTTTCTTTCTTAAGGTGTATGCTTCTGGGACACCATCTCCGAGGCTTGGAGTACAGAATGGAGCTGATGGAGCTTCTATCCTTGACAAAAGATGTGGGAAATGATGATGCCTACGGAAATGGACAAGTTTACTGAAGGCGTTTCACTTAAGATGCTTCAATATGTATATAGACTAGGTGGTTGTTGTACATTCAACATGAAGAGGCTAGAAGAGAGATGCCAGATCAGTCCAATTCTACTCTTTCAGATGAATAGTTTATTGCTTTGTAAAAGAATACGTTCTATTTTATATGTCAGAATTCAGAGGTTAACAAGAAGAGAATACACTCTTTATGTTTCTACATACCAGTTAAATTGTTCGCAAGTTAAGCCCTTACACATGCCATCCAGAGGACCAGAGGCATATTTACGTCATAGACGTTGCTGGGATGCAGCAAGAAACTGGTGATATTACGGAATATGAAAGTTTCAGGAGTCGCAAGCCATGTTTGTGCTTTTCCAAAAGCTTCTACTCCAGATGAAGTTGAGATGTTCCAGTCTAAACCTTCTTCATAATCTATCGTCTTCCAGTGCAAATTCTCGTGATTTCACCTGCTTCTCCACCCTCTTGCAAGGCCGAGTCTCGCACTCCCATCTTCTCCAAATCCACGCCAGAGTATTTCGACTTCATTTAAGCCAAGACAACTTGATAGCAACTCGTCTCATTGGTCACTACCCACATGGAATCGCCCTTCGTGTTTTCAATCAGCTCAAGAAACCCAATTTGTTTCCGTTCAATGCGATTATCAGAGTTTCGGCTTACGGGGGTCATTTTGCTGATTCATTTTTTATCTTCCGAAAGTTGAAGAGGTTTTCCCTTTCGCCTAACGATTTGACCTTCTCTTTCGTCCTCAAGTCGTGTCTCCAGTCCGAGGAAGCCCTTCATGTGGAACAAATCCACACCCATATTTGTAAAATGGGTTATTGCAGGGACCCTTTCCTTTGCAGCGGACTTATTGCTGTCTATACTAAGGCTAGCAGAAATTTCGTCGTCTATGCGCTCAAGGTGTTTGATCAAATACCTGATAAAAGTATGGTTTTTTGTTGGACTACTCTAATGGCTCGTTTTGCTCAGTCAGGCCAGTCTCAGGAAGTTTTGAGGCTTTTCTGTTTGATGGTTAAGGAGAATGTGAGACCGGAAGATGATACTATGGTTAGTGTTCTGTCAGCTTGTTCGAACTTGGACGTGGCACGAATAGAGAATTGGATAACGATATTATCTGAACTCGTTAAAGATGTTGAATTTGAGGGTTCTTGTTGTGACTCAGTCTACATTGTTCTCGTGTATTTGTATGGGAAATGGGGCATGATCGAACGGAGTAAGGAAAGCTTTGATAGGATTACTAGTAATGGGAAAAGGAGAGTCCTTTCCTGGAACTCTATGATAAATGCATATGTGCAAAATGGCTTCCCGTTGGAGGCTTTGGATCTGTTTCGCATCATGGTGCAGGACCCTAATAATAGGCCAAACCATGTGACAATGGTGAGCGTACTTTCAGCTTGTGCACAAATTGGTGATCTAGACCTTGGAATTTGGGTTCATGAATACATGAAATCTGAAGGACGCGGAAGTGTTATAGAATCCAACAGGATTCTAGCTACAGCCTTAATCGACATGTACTGTAAATGTGGGAGTTTGGAGAAGGCAAAGGAGGTATTTGACGATATGGCTTTGAAAGATGTTGTTTCGTTCAATGCGATAATAATGGGCCTCGCAGTAAATGGTAAAGGGCATGAAGCAATTGAGCTCTTCTCGAAAATGCTAGAGTTCGGTTTGCATCCCAATGCCGGAACCTTTCTTGGCCTTTTATGTGCTTGTAGCCATTCGGGATTGTCAGATAGAGGACGACAGATATTTGTAGATATGAGGTCACAATTCTTCATTCTTCCCAAATTGGAACATTATGCTTGCTATATTGATCTTCTAGCAAGAGAGGGGCATGTGGAAGAAGCTCTAGATGTTGCTGCCTCAATGCCTTTCAAGCCTAACAACTTTGTTTGGGGAGCATTGCTTGGCGGTTGCCTGCTCCACTCTAGATTGGATTTGGCGCAAAATATATACAGCAGGCTTCTTGAAGTAGACCCAGATAATTCTGCAGGATATGTAATGTTGGCTAATGTTTTGGCTGGTGATCAACGATGGACAGATGTATCATCAGTGAGGTGGTTTATGAGGGAGAAGGGAGTCAAGAAGCAACCAGGGTGTAGTTGGATCACTGTTGAAGGAATAGTGCATGAGTTTCTTGCAAGCTCCCCTTGGCATCCACAAATTGAGATCATATATCAAACGCTGCATGAATTGTCAAAGAAAATGAGAGTAGCTAGTTCTTGTTAGAGAGACACGTTTTGTCTGGATATGCTTCATTCAAGTCACATTGAAAGCTCTCCAGGCTTGTGGTCAGAGGCAATTGCAATATAGCTTTTTGTGCCATAGGATTGTGGATTTGGGATCATTGTTGCCCCATAGCTGGGGGGGCAGAATGGCTACATTGGAGCACGTAAGTTATAGCTCGACTCTATTGTCAAATGCAAGGATCCAGTGATCCTTTGACAATACTAAGGAGGAAGTTGGCAACCCCTTAACGTCTGTCTGGTGAAATTCATGGCAGCCTCATAGGTGAGATTGATGTTCTTTTCCTTTGGTTATAAGCTTCACACATTAGATTACGAGTGCTAATTGTGAAAATAGGCACCTCAATGATCGCCAAAAAGTTTAAGATCTGCAGCTAGTTGCTTAAGCTTCTACTCCCATTTTTGTAATTGCCCAACTACACAAGAAAAAAACTTGCATAGTTTTTTCAAAGAAATTAATACTTTATAACTTGAGATAATTTAAGGTTTACTTGAATTTAATAGTTTATCCTTTTTAAAATAAGATGGGTAAGGATTCTAGTTATTTGGTATCCGGTGTACAAAAATTCCAACTTTGCGGAGATCTGAGGAGGATCATAATATACGCAACTTTTCATTTTTATTTTTACAAAGAGACTGTTTTCGTGACTTGAACCTGAAGAGTAAAATTAGTTATTCAAGTTTTTTAGTTATTAAGGAGAAGTTGGGGTGACTCATTATTTTGACTAATTTTGTAAATAGGTTGTATAATAATTTTATTATCATTCACCCCTTATAAAGGTAGAGTTTGGTATGTAATTAAGAAATTGAATATCTTGGCAGATATTTATTGCTGATAATAAAATTTGCAAAATATTAATTTTCTACTGAATGATAATTTTACTTTACCATCCTTAAATTATTTATTTATTTTTTATATATTAGAACTCAAGAGTACATGTGGAATAAGATGTATTGCTCATTCAATGGTGCATTCATATGGAAGAATTATATATTTTTATTTAATTAATCTTGCTACTATAATATTATATTTTATTATATATATTTGTTAAAATAGTGTCTTACCTGTAAAACATTTATAACAAATTTTATACATCAATACTATAATTTTATTGAAACAAATTGAAATTTCCAACTTTACTTGAATCATGAATTTTAGCTTAGAATATATTTTATATTAATTAAAACAGTATATAATTTTTTGTTAATTCTATATCATTTTAAATCCATCAAATAAATCTTCTAATATTTGTATAAATAGTAAGCTATTTAAATTTAATTTTGACAGTCAATCCAAAAGTTAAAATTTAAATAACGTGTTTTGATTAATGTCATAAGCACATTTGAATTCAATAATTAAAAAATTCAATCGGTTTAATTGTAAAGATTTTAAACCGTCTAAATTTTCAGTTCGGTTTTTAACTTTTCGATTCAATTTATTTTAATAACTCTTGTCGTTAAAAACGATCAATTTATTAATTAATCGGTCAATTTTTATGAATTAATAAATTCTTATAAATTGAAATAAATTAATTAATTTTTATTTAACAATATCTTTTTTCAATCAAACTTTAAATTTTTTGATAAGTAAAGACAATTTCTTTTAATTATACATCAAATTCTTTAATTTTATTCAATTTTTAGCAAATTTTATAATAGCCTAATACCTATTGAACCTTAAACCTTTTATTTTATCAATTTAGCACACACGCTTTATCTTTACATGAGTCAATTAAAAATAATATTTTTATTAATTAAGAATAAAACTACATACTACTAGATATCTCAAGACCAAGTGTATTAATCAAATTCCTACTAAATGTTGTTGATGTTGTTGAGCTTTTATTTTAATTTTTAAAGCATTATTTGAATTTTCTAAAAATTGAGACCAAATTGTGATTTGTTAAAATTCGTAACATCTCTTCTCACAATAGTTTACATATCGGCTCTTTCAGAAGCCTCGAAGTACTTAAAATCTCCAATAGTACAGGAATTGGTCCCGAATCCATTCGTGATTCATAAGAACATATCCTAACGACACATCAAAACAATAATCTATCTAAGATTCCAATTGTATTTGCACAGCGCAAACTCGCCTCAACACTTCAGGCAAGACCATTCCTTCATACAGGATTAATCACAGGGTTTATTCTGAATCTGAATCATAGTTTTCGCTTTGTCTCACACTCCTCTTGGTGTTGCTAGATTTTGATGAATTCAGGGACGACTCTCCCTCAAAGAAGATGACTTGAGCCTTAGCCAACCTCTCTTCCAATTCCTCAGAGCTGAAATCATCTGTCCCACCAAGTTGATCGAAACCCACCTATTAAAAGCATCAAAGTTGCACATTTAGCATCGAAACTAATTAGAAAGGACAGCCAAAATACATTCGAGAACACATAAGCACCCATTAAATATACCACATAGTCATCCACTTTAGCATTCTTTATGAGTGCGAGGGTTGGAAGCACAACAATCTTGAGTCTCTCAGCCAAAAATGGACTCTTCTCTGCATGAACTTTTACAAAACGCGTTTCTATGTGCTGCTTTGCCAATATACTCAAATGCTTGTCCATCACCTGCAAATTAACTGTAAACATGGGTTGCTTCTCCTCACTATGCAGTTGAAATTTTAAGCTAAGAACTAAGAATACCAATCTTAAACAACAACATAACCAGAAGCAAGCAAACTTTGCATAATAAAATTCCCAACCTGAGCATTTCTTCAAAGACGCAAGCACAAAAAAATCAATTCTAACAACTATATATATGATAACGAGATCAACTTATAACAAGCTTTGCTGCATCAAATGCCACAAGTGTGCCGTAACCTCTTATGATTACATTACATCTTAAGGAGTGACAACTTATTATGACACTACTTCACACAGTTCATTAAAAGTTAAAGCTTAAGGATTTAAGCTCAACAAAGGACCACTCCCATTTGTATTCCTGATTAGAAAAAGAAAATTGAGAACTTCAAAAGTAGCTTTAACGCTGCTCAATACAATTCATTCTTAGTTCTATGGTCTAGAAGGAAATCGCAACTCAAACACTTCAAATCTAGTAAAAAGCAAGTACTAAAGGATCATGCTTAGCATGAAGGTGCCAAATATATGCTTCGTTTGTGTAGTTATTAGATAACAATGATGGTTGAGGTACCTTGCAGGGCCAATTCTCGCGATAAAAATGGCAAACAACGCGATCGCTAGCTTTGACAACGGAGAAGAAATCCTTCTCGGATGGAATCTCGGTGTACTCGCCGTGTCCAAGAGAGATCCAACGGCTACGCTTCTCCGCCATCTTCTTCATCTGCAGCAACCGCTTCTCTCTCAGAACCTCCAGATCGTCGATGTCCAGCCGATCCAGCGCTGCGATCTCATCGTCCAGCTTGTCCTCCACCGCCTTCGCGACAGTGAGTACTTGCTTCTCTATAACCTGAACCCCCCAAAAACATATAAGAAACGCAAATGTCCGTACAATTTATACATATATACAGAGATTGGTACGCACCTCTTGAACGTTAGGGTTCTCCATTGTTAGATTGGAGAAGCAGTTCAAGAAATCGGAGACGAAGATTGAACTTTTGATCAATTTAAATTAGATGAGGGAATGAGAAGTGCATGCGACACCGTTCTAGGTCAAAGCGATTTCACTTACCATCTTGACATATAGTTTATATGTATATAGATGGGCTTTTATTAACTGGACCATATTTGATGGCCCATTTAGGGTTATATTACTAATATACTTCTAAGAATGGCGGGCCGACCATGGGCTGATCAGCCCATGTTTCGAGTCGTGGCCTGACGAGCCACAAGTAGATTGGGCCGATCTTATCCAACTTTATAATTTTTTAAAAATTTAATAAAATAATGTCATTTTGTACTTTTCTATCAAATAGCCGGGCTATATTTATTATCCCTATCTACTTCCAATTTTTATAAAGTATTAATAACTTTTTTATAGTTTTAGTTTTATAATAGACAACCTTACTATCAATTTTTATTTTAAAATTTACCATTAGAGCGATTGAAAAACATGTGTTATAAAATTAAAATTATAAAATAATTATTGATAATTTTTAAAAGTTAAAGAGTAAATTAATTAAAAATTATAAACTCAAGCCATAATCAATTAATAACAAATTCAAGTATTTAAAATATAATTTGAGTCTTTGAACAATTATTTGTATTTAAAATGGTGGTTTCATATTTTGATTTAAATTATAAACTTATTAAATAATTTATTCAGATGATTTATTAAATATGCATATAATTTTTCACATAAAAAATATTAGATTAACTTGAAAATTTAAATTATTATAATTTACTCCAAACGCTTTTATTTATTGATAATATTATGTGCATTGATTTAATCTCTGCCTAGTGAATTCAGATCTTCTGTCCAATATTACGGTGTCTTATTATGTCTAATAAATCTTAGCTATTTATTTATGTAGGTCTTACATAAAT
>JANITX010000211.1:68727336-68737788 GCA_027564395.1 Erythroxylum ulei | reverse complement strand
GCTTTTGATAAGTGATGCCTCCAATAATATGGTAATGCGATCGTCTTAACATGTTATCCTCGTTGAATATATTCTCCAATAATCATTGATACGTTCGGGCATATGTTTTATAAGAGTGGTATATTACATTTTTAAAATAATTTAAATTCTCAAACAAATAATTTTTTTTAAAATATCTTGTTTTATTCTCATAAACAAGATTTAGAATATTTAAATAAATATCTCCAAGGCATCACACACGAGAGATGCCAACACACATACACCAAACACAAATCGTACCAAGGAGACTTTGTTATGTAGGTAATCTGTGTTATGAGACAAATTTTACGAAGAAACAAGCAAGTGGATGTCTTTTGTGTTTAACTCTAGTATAAAGTGAATCATGATGATGCAGATTTTGAATTATATTTAATCATTACAAGACAAACCCGTTTGATCTTTGCAGTAATCGCACTACATTCTCTAGTTTATGTTGTACCTCAGTAATCACATGCAAAAATGTCAAATCAAATAAAGGAAGGGTTAAATGAAAAAAATTAATATTATATATCAAACTTTTAAAACTAATAATTGAATAATTATATTTTTAATTTTTTCAATTATATTCTTACAAAGATTAACTAAAAAAATATAGTTTAATATTTTCTATAATTTTGTTAACTGCCATTAGATTAGATTAGATTAACGAGAGTTAAAAAAAACAAAAGCCCGAAGAACGATTTCACATGGCCAAGTGTCTTTTTCTATTTTAGGAATTACTGACTCGGTAGCTTTGCTCACCAAAGTATTTTTTTTTATAATTTAATTAAATATTCATACTTTAGGAACATAGTTGTGATTTTCTTTTCCATTTCTAAATCTCCCGTACGTTATCTTCATACGTAACTGTCAAAGATTGTTCATGCTAACAATCAAAGTTCAATCATGGAAATACTTATGTATGAAGTAAGAACCCATGTTTTGAGGATGATAGCTTCTCCCTACTTATGTGCCTATTTGACGAAATTGCCCTAGTCAATGGGTATACCCACGTAAAAGTAAGTCAAAAGTTCCAGTGAGTGGGAAATGCTATTCGCTGGAATATATGCCACCAACCACGCGATTCGGTTTTAACGAGGGAAGCTCATCTCCACGCGCTCAAAAGGTTTGTGAGTTACGGTCCAATGAGAAGAAAGAACGGTGCTCTTTTGGGCAGCCGACCTTTCTGTTTCAATTTTATGGGGCAGTGGCCCTACGAGACTAGAACCGTTTCCTATTCGTTTTCCACCTGAGCCCACGCTCGTCTTCTCACGCGTGAGGCAAGCATCAAATCTAGTAAAAAAGAAGGAAAATGAAGAAAAAGTAAATTCCTATTAAACCAAAATAATATAATATAATTTTATTTTCCAAAAATAACACTTTATTAATTGAATATAAGATGACGACTGTAATTCCTTATTTATTAGAAAGTTAATGATGTCTTAGCTAATAAAGACGTAACTCTATAAGAGTGGAGGCGGATACAGTCAACAAAATTTTGTGTTCAATTATTCTTATCTATATTGTTTTTAATAGAGCCTGTTGTAAATAGTTTGCATAATATAAAATACTCGATTAATGTAATTTACAGATTATTATGCCAATTCGGATATTTATTCAATACGTATTTAAAAAATAGCGACTGTGCATTTTAATAAATTAATTTTTCGGTTAAGTTATTATTTTTTCAATTAAACACTCGTTATTAATTGTGAGAACTAGTCATTTAGAGTTTGGGGTTAAAAGACTAATAAAGTAATTAAGAAAAGGAAATGGAAAGTGGGGAGTGATTGTAATCCTGTGGAATGCTCACAGCTATACTAAAAGTAAGCAAAGAGTGAGGACTGAAGAGTTGCACACAAACAGTATTTGCAGTGAGCAACTCAGCTCTCTCTCTCTTTCTGGGGTCGAATTGTTTGTTGATTGTTGAGTGTTTGAAATGGAAAAGGCGCAAGGCTTCTTCTCGGCTTTGAAAGAAGAGGTAGTTCGCGGACTCTCGCCGTCGCGATCACGGTCACGGTCAGCGTCGCCGTCGCGTTCACGGTCTCCGATAACGAGTTTGCTGCGGAGGAGGAAGAGTAACTACAGTGCTGAGGTGGAGCCGGCGATTGGGAGATCGGGGAGCTTGAGGCCGACGCTGACGCCGCTTATGGAAGGGCCCGATCCTAACGGAGGAGAAGGAGAGGCTAAACGGGGCGGGTCGGGTCTCGGGCAATGGGTTAAAGGGCAGTTATCGAGAGCTCCATCCGCGGCGGCAACGGCGTCCTACAGGAGGTCCGATTTGAGACTTTTGCTTGGGGTCATGGGTGCGCCGCTCGCCCCGGTTCACGTGACCACCACGGACCCTTTGCCTCTTCTAAGCATTAAAGACACACCCATTGTAATTCTCTATCTCTCTTTAACTTACAGTCCGCAATGGTTGTGCCGATTGGGGCAAGGAAATGTTTGGATTTTAGTATATGCAACTTCATTTCCTTGTTCTTATGCTTTACAAGATTTAAACTTATTAATCTTTACAATTTCACGTCTCTTATGGTTTTCAGGAGACGTCGTCAGCACAGTATATATTGCAGCAGTATATAGCGGCATCTGGTGGGCAGAAGCTGCAAAGCTCCGTTAGAAATGCATATACAATGGGAAAGCTTAAAATGGTAGCTTCAGAATTTGGGATACCAACAAGGGTCGTGAAGAACCGTAATGGTGGTGAATCTGGAGGGTTTGTTCTCTGGCAGATGAGTCCTGATATGTGGTATGTTGAGCTTGCTGTTGGGGGTAGTAAGGTTCACGCTGGCTGCAATGGGAAGCTTGTCTGGAGGCATACGCCTTGGCTCGGTGCCCATACCGCAAAAGGCCCTATTAGACCTCTTCGCCGTGTGCTTCAGGTTAGGTTCTTTTGACATTGTGCTCTGTTATCTTAAGTTTTGGTTTCGCATTCTGATAGTTTGTTAATTGACTTGTTTGTTATAACTTTGAATTTTAGGGTCTTGATCCAAGAACCACGGCTAGTATGTTTGCTGATGCAAGGTGCATAGGGGAGAAAATGATTAATGGGGAGGATTGTTTTATACTCAAGTTATGTGTTGATCCTCAGACACTGACGGCTAGGAGTGAAGGTCCAGCAGAGATCGTGAGGCATGTCTTATTTGGCTACTTCAGTCAAAGAACTGGACTTCTTGTTTACATAGAGGATTCACATCTCACAAGAATCCAATCCAATGGTGGTGATGCAGTTTACTGGGAAACCACTATCAACTCATCCCTTGATCATTATAGGCCTGTTGAGGGGATCATGATTGCTCACTCAGGCAGATCTGTGGTGACCCTTTACAGATTTGGCGAGGTGGCTATGAGCCATACCAAGACAAAGATGGAAGAAGTTTGGACAATTGAGGAGGTTGCATTCAATGTTCCAGGCCTCTCAGTTGATTGTTTTATACCTCCGGCAGACTTAAAGTCAGGTTCTATCAGTGAGGCTTGCGAGCTTTCTCAAGATGAAAGGGAAAAAAGTGCCATATCTGTGGCAGCACATCGGGCAAAAGTTGCAGCTTTGGAGAAAACACATAGTAACAGCATTGATGACATGATGTGGAAGATGGAGGTTTAACTAAGGGTGGGATATAATTAGGGCAATTGTTCATACTGGTAGCTAGTTGGATTGACTAACCCATAAGTTACGAAAGCAGCAGCTAAAGTCAATTAATTTGGACTTTGGAAATATGCCTTTGTTAATCTGTAAATAGAGCATAAGCATTCATTGGTTCTTACTGAGCCTGTCTGAATCTTTATATCCTCAAAAAGAATCAAACTAAGGAATGGGAGCTCAGTTTTTCCAGTAGGCATAGAGCAAAATGGAGGTTAGTTTTTGGGTTTTCTTCAATGTTTACTTGAAGATGGTGAACATACGAAAGAACCTCTTTTTAACTTTTTATAATTCTATAAGCTTGTTTGCTTGTTACTGTAGTGACAGTTGAGAAGAGAAACTACTTCTGCCAACAAGAGTTAAAGCCATTTTCTAGTTTTGTTTTTGTTTGGTGGTTGTTGCACTTGGTGTGGTTGTTAATCTGACGCAAAAACTGCATTTTGATTCTTTTGTTGGAAAGGACATGAATATTTGATGGCAGATGACGGGTTGGACGAGATGATTAGTCTCTTAATTGATGTCACCTGAATATAGTACATGATGTACTTCTGATATGTAACAGATATATTGGTTTGATGTACTTCTGATATGTAACAGATATATTGGTTTGATGTACTAAATGTTTATTACTAAGAACTCAAAACACATATCTTGTAAAATATTGAGTTCCCATGTGTCTTTCGTTTGTTATTTGGCAATCTATGAAGATTATGTTTGCTTGTTATAGTGGTACCATCCTCTCCTCGCTAATGATTATGGTCAGCAACTTTTTAAGCCCTTGTTAAGTCCAAAAGTATAATGCTCTGTTCTCTGGTCCAAGGGACCTATCACCTATGACCTATCAGGGTAAAATAATGAGGGGCGTTAGGTTATGAGATGGCCTCGCATCGTTTAAGGTGTGTGGAACATCATTACAGCGAGGCACGGGGTAAAAGTTTCCAAAACCCCATGTGATTTTTTTTTTTTTTTTTTATAAATGGTAAATGATATTTATCAAAAAGGTTTGCCCCGCTTTTGGATGTACATACCCATGTGATTTCTTCCACGTTCCTTTAGTCTCTCCTCTCTATCATGTATATTTTTCTTGCTTTCTGCAGGCACTGTCTCGCAACTCTTCACCCCCACTTGGATTCTTCGTGTCCTTCATTTATGTGGAGGAAGGTTCCAGCTCGTTATGATGTTCCTGAATGGTCAAATTGTCATTTTATGAGGTGCCCCTTATTATTGGTCATGCACATATGTGCACATAAATACAGACAAAAGAGTATTAATGTGGTTGTATCTTCTGGTATGTAGGAAGGTGACATAGAACTATAATAGACCATAGTAAATGTGGAAACCAACCTATATTCCAAATCCATATAGTTCTCAATAAATTTCCACCCAATTTTAGCAACTTCTACAAAATCTGGGGCTGAGCAGAGGACGATTCTGTATTAAGGTGCTTAACAGTACAGGCCAACTGAAATTGATGGCTTAGCTAACCTTAAATTCCCTTCTTCCGTGTGATTCTCATTAGGAAATTTTGTTAGGTAGTCTGTCAAGGCTCAGATCCTACACGCCACATTAGTTTTTGGTTAACCTTTTCTTCGTTTCCGATAAATGTTTCAGATTCTGGACAGAAACTGGTCGCCAGAATATCTTTTGCTCCTTAAAGTTTTATGAGGATTACTTCTTCGCTTCTCCCAAGGAAGTTGCTCCACCAAACTCAGGCTATTCTCCTAATTATTGCCATTGACCAACAACTTAAAACTTTTTTTTTTGAAAATCAACAACTTAAAACTTGTCTGTCAAAATACTTACTAGAGCCTCGTTAACCTTACTCCTTTCCTGGAAAACAAAATTGTGAAGGCTGTCAAAACAGCTATTTCTCCTGTTTTCTTTGTCGGGTGAAATGTGGGTATGAAAGCTGTCAAAATAGCTATTTCTCCAATTGTCTTTGTCGGGTGAAATGTAGGTATCCATGAAATTATGCAACCCCAGCAAGTTTTTAACTAACTCGTGTGTGTGAGTTTGGCACACGTGTGCATTTGGGTACATGTGCTTATCCCCACTATCTTCTAGGAGTCTAAGACAGCTTGACTTGAAGATTGGACTTAGTTGTTTGGGAAATAGGGCTCATTGAGTTTGATGCAACTCAAAACTTATAAATCCTGTAAAAGTGTAGTTCCCCTCGTAACATATGTTGAATATAATGTCTCATAGTTTGTTTATATGAAATAGTATCATATATTTTATTGATTCAATATTAGTTTATCATCTTCCTTGATCCTTTCCTGGTATGACTATGTTAAGATGCCAGCAGTTGACCTCAAACTCTTAAAATGAAAACACATGGCTTACCAAAACTTTCTACCAAACAAATTCAAACAATATGATTGAATCATGTGTGTAGAAGATAACTTGTGAATGAACTCTTTTTGTCAACTTAACCCATATGGCTTGTGATATTATACAATTGATAGCTAGGATTTAGGCTAGTTTTCTCTCTTTCTCTCGGTGGAGGGAGCAAATGAGAATAATCTTCACCTCCTGCTTAAATATGCTTCGATTCTGCAGAACCCTTTTTAGTCTTCTTCTTCTTCAAGTATTCAATCCTGGAAGTACCAGAAATTTAGGCTTGCCAAGTTTAGCATTTCAAAACACATGGGAGACAGAGTTGGGACGTGCATTAAAGGAGGAAAAGATATAATTACAAACTAGTGTCGGCAAAGGAACCTTCTCGTTTGTTAACAGTATCAGACATGGATGCTTATTAATGAGAACGTAGTGTAGCAGTACAGAACAGCAGAGAGAGTTGATTCATATTTATGATAAGCTGTACCCCTACCAATTCCCCAAGTAAAAATGAATATCCAGCTATTAAAAATCCTCGTCTTCCCAGTATTTCTGTTTTGTGTTCAAGCCCATTAATGTGTTAATACATGTAGAACTTTCATTTGTAAGACATGGCTTAAAATATTGGTAGAACGGGTGTCAATTTACGCCCTACAGTTAATCGCAATTATATGATAAAATTGATGAGATAATTATATATTGTAAATAAAATTATACATGATTTATATTTACATTTATCCATTATTTCTAAATTATTTCTAATCATTGTTCTATTAATACTAAATATTAATAGAACGTAAAAAGACTAGCACACGTTATGTTTTTCTTTATAAAAGAAGTAGTCGATCTCATAAACTAAAATGTGGAGATACGTAAATGAACGTGTAGAAGCTTGTTAGAGAAAAAGTTCACTGAACATACTCTATATGAAAAATTTATTTGAAACATTACTTTTATGTCAATTTAAACTCTTATTGTGATTATTTTATAAGTGATCTTTTAACTTGAGGTCTTCAAAGTTATCTTGTATAGAGATTGATATGTTTTGATACTACTTATGATCTATTCTAATCATAGGTCGTTCAGTTGGTAATCATTGGATGTAGCATGAACTATATAGAAGTAGTTGAATGATCAAGATATGATTCATCACCATAAAGTAATTAAGGATAATATTCTATTGTTCTCGATTATTATTAATTCGAAAAAATCATTGGCTAAGGTGAAATGACGTTTTATAAATAGTTTACAAATGTCACTAATTGAATCAATAACTAATGGTGGAGAACTAATAAAATTGGACTCAAAATATAATAGACATTAATTTCTTTCTTTATTTTTAATTGAAACATTATATATGAAAGATTGAATTATATAAAAATATCATTAACAGAAAGATTAGATAAAATCACTTTGATATTCTTAAATATTTGGGTAGTCATAATGTATTGTTAGACGTCAATCTTAAGCTACGACTATAAATTGTTTAATTGGAGAATTAAAGATAAATTAAAAGAGTTTTTAATTTATCTAATTCTAATTATGATCTCACGTAAAAAATCAGGTTGAAAAGAACAAAGATATTTTAATCAAATTAGACTTAATTGTAAAGTTTGAGAATTAAAGAGATCTTATTATAATTTATGTGTCATTCATTATGCTTTTATTATAATTTATGTACTAATCATTTTATAGAATTAAAAGCATCTTAGTTTTTGATAAATTGAAATACGAAAAAATTTTATAATTATTTTGTTGCGTTTGGAATCTGATGTCAACTTGATTTCCCAACAACGGTAGTTATTCGATAATATAAAATTCCATTGAAAATGAAAATCAAATTCTTATGAAGGATTATAAGTTTATAGTTGCTTAATTAATGGATACATGGTAATTCGGCCTTTTGTTTTACTTCTATTTTTAACCTAATTTTTAATTTTTGTTTTAAATTTCTATTTTTTCTTACATAAAAATTTTATTTTGTTGTTTGATACTTATATTTTTATCAATAATAATACTTATTTATTAGATAAAACTTAAAGATAATTATTTTATAAATAAATAAATAAATATATTTATTTTATTCTCTCATTTAATATTTGTAGATAAGTTATTGGTAAATTTATTTTATTAAATAAATAATTTAATTTGTACAACTGGTGTTTAGCCAATGAAAAAGCATTCATTTGCCTAAAATGATAGGATCAGTGAGTAACTCATGAGAATACAGCTGGCCACAAAGAAATCTCATCTAAGAATACATGACCATAGTAGAATATACTCGCATGAAACTCATTTAATCATCCATTAATAACAGAAATTAACAACAAATACGTAAAAGAAATTGCTCATAGAATTAACGAGCATTCAGGAACTCAAAAATTCTAAAATCGAGAGAATGGAGAGAGTTATATTTTGGGAATGATCGTCATAAAAAAGACGTGAAATCACGTAATCATGTGGTGAAGTGGATTTATCCACCGAATTGGGAGCGGATTGCCTCTTGCGGCCGAGCTTTGGGGTGTTAAATTGGGACTACAACTGGCTTGGGCTTTTGGGTATCGATGTATCATCATTGAAGTCGATTTTCTTGAGGTGATAAATATTCTTTCTTCCTCTAACTTTCAAGAGATTAGCACGTATTTTTTGATTACAGGTATCCGGGAGTTACTGCGTCAACCTTGGGACGTCCAGCTCCAACATGTGTATCGAGAAGACAACCAAAGTGCTGATAGCCTAGCCTCCCTCGTAGCCTTTGTCAGGCAGGGTCTTTACTTTTTTCGGAAACCTCCAATGTGCCCACCTATTCCGAGACTAGTACGATTTTGTGTACCGCAAGCATTGCGCTAGTTAGGCTTGGGTCGTAATTTTCGTTTTCTTTCCCTTGTAACAAAAAAAAAAAAAACAGAAAGTGAAAATCTATAAAGAATTATTGAAATTGAGGGATAAGAGAGAGTTAGAATTAGAATTAGAATTAGAATTAGAGTTAGAGTTCGAGTTTTATGGTTATGGATAACAATGAGTTAGGTATTTTTAATAGGTCAATTCATGAGTTCAGGCTTAGGCCCAACCAATTTGAAGTCTAATTCTTCTAAGTAAAACAACGTTAGTTTATTTAAAAGAGTTGAGTTTTAGATAAGCCTAAGCCTGGGTTAATAAAAAATAACATTATTTTACACTTTTAATTTAAAAAAAATGACAGAACCGACTATGGACTAGCCTATTGCCATATTTCATCTAAATTGAATTTAAATGAAATATGTTTAAAAACATATTTCATTTAAATTCAATTTATTATAATTTATGTGTTTATAATTTCATATAATTAAAATAATCTTAATTTTTGAAAAATTAAAATACAAAAAAGTTTGGTAATTATTCGTGCAATTCCGGCTTCATTTCCTAACACAAAATGAACTGTTTAACCATATAATTCCTTATCGTTAGTGGGAAACAATTTAACGAGCCTCATAATTGTGGCAGGCTGATATTTATACAATCACGTTTAAGCGATTTACTCTTTTGGTAGAACCCTGTTTTTAGGAGATGTATCGACATTCATCATAGTTTTGGATTATCATTCACCGTCGCAGGATTGTGGTATGATGAAACAAACAATGATTACAAAATGATCTCTGTTCAGCCTGCAAGTAACAGACATGCCAGAACAAAGATTTTACGAACTGGGCAAAAACTACTGGAGGGACATTGCTGCTATTGCTTCATTCCACATACTTTTTAGGTTCCCAGCATATCTGAACGGGGCATTGCACTGGATTGTTCTTAAGCGTAACTACGAAGAATCCAAGTATTAAGTGCTTGTATTTGATGTGAATAGTGAGCTTTTCAGCGAGATGAAGTTACCATCTGATGAACATTTTATCCTAAGAAGCACAGACACGAACACGAGACACGACACGGACACGGACATGGACACGGGGACACACCAATTTCTAAAATTTGGTGGACACGAACATGGCGTATCTAAGAAGCACGGATACGGACACGGACACGGGACACGACACGGACACGGACACGGATACGGGGACACACCAACTTCTAAACTTTGGTAGACACGGACACGACATATATATATATTATAAAATTTAAAATTAAGAAAAATATCAAAATTCATAATATAATATATATTGATTGATGTATTTCAAGACTTCCAACATCTTGATAGGTCATACATATTTGGTACTTTATAAGCTCCTCTAAAGAAACATGAAACATATATTCCATTAGGCAATTTGTCTACAATCTCTTATTCAAAAGTAGAATTAGTCATTCACATGAGTACTTACAACAAAAAAATCTAACTAAAGTATCAACCCTCTAATCACTTTACTCTCAAACATTGGCATTGTTTTCATCAGTAAAGATCATACTCTCTAACTCTGGTTCATCAAGTGAAAGATTGGCAACTTCAAGGATTCCATGATCATCATCAATTG
>JANITX010000211.1:68617382-68634760 GCA_027564395.1 Erythroxylum ulei | reverse complement strand
AATAATTTATCATTAAATTTATATAATATGTAATTATTATTAGTGATAAAAATATAACTACGTTAATATTAACAACCAAACAAGTTTTTGTTTTATTCGAAATAAAAATCAAAATTGAAAAACTCAAAATGAAAACTGAAAACTACAAAAAAATAAAAAATAAAACCCAAATCTCCCTACCTATACTCCAAGGTTTGTCTATTGCGAAGTACCCGGTTATCGTAATTTATAGGCTATTGCGTCAATCCGAAAGTTTACCTAATGCGTAATCAAAGGATAGCGGTTGCGGATTCCTCCGTTTAAAAAAAAAAAGAAACTAAATGGTAGGGATGACAATAAGTTAGTTCATGGTCCTAAATTCAGGTGTTTTTAATGGACCAACTCATAGGTCAAGCCTAGGCTCAGATCGAGGCTGACTCCAGGTCCAACTCTTCTAAGCAAAATGATATCGTTTTACATTAAAAAATTGAGCCTTAGGCAGGCGTGAGTTTGGGTAACCCAAGCTTGGATTTAATTAAAAAAACGTTATTTTATTGTTTTATTTTAAAGAATTGAACTTTAGGTAAGCCTGAATTTAGGTAACCCAAACTTGGACTCACTTAAAAAAATATTATTTTATACTTTTAATTTTAAAAATTAACCAAACCAAATCGGTCGCATAGGATGGTTGATTACCATCCCTAACAAACGGACCTAAATTCTTAAAGAGACTCTTTTGCTTAATGAACAAACACATTTATATGTAGGTTTTTGTATTTAAGATCATTTTCTTGAATTTTGAAAGAAATCTTTTCTAGTTGATGTTTCTGAGCCTGTTTGAAACTAGATGAAATGAATTCAATTCACCTATTTGAAACATAAAAATATGTATAAATTGAATTCAAAAGAATTAAAACCCATTCTTTTCGTTAATTCAATTTAGCCAATAATTCACGCGATTTCAATTCCTCAGCACTGCTACTCTTCTTTGACTTACGAGAGTGCAAATAACAGCCATATAAATCTATCTTATTCTTTTAAGTTACATTAAAAAATAAAAGTGAAACCATTCATAGATGTGGCCGGAAAACTTTTTGATTTCTTTAATAAGATTATTTTTTAATTAAGAGTAAATGTGTTATATAAAATAATTAAATTTATTTTAATTGTGTTCTAAACAGTATAATTAAATTTAATTATAATATTATTAAATTTATTCTAAACCGTGTAAATTAAATTTAATTCAATTTTATTAATATAATTAAATCTAATTCTTAAGTGAATTAAAAAATTTGGTTGCTATGCTGTATACACTTCAAGTTCCGAGAATAGTGATCGTTTCACTACCAAACATGCTAACGTAATAATAAATTCACGGTTCAGACAAGTGAACTTCTGAGTTCTGACGTCAAAACATAAATAAATCCCAACAAAACAATTTGTTAACTTTCCACCGTCCCGCCACCATTGACTCGTCCTGGCCAGCCACCGCGTCACTGCCGGGGCAAACAAGCAAAGGAAATTATAAAGAAACCAAAAGTTGGGTAAAATAACAGCTAGGAAACCAATACCCATTACAAATCATCAGACACTCACTTCATTTATCCACCACCTGAGACGGAGTTAGAACAGCCAAAAGACACCCAATAGATGAAAACTAAAACCAAGCGTTTGGGGAGACAACTTGTGTTGCCGGAGGTTTTCGTCCTATGTTGTCTCTTTTTCCTCGCTGGCTTCTATGCTTCGGGTCTTCTCTCTCCGGTACTTTTGCTTTTCGGTTTGTTGGTGCGTGTGATTTGAGGTTGGTTTGATGTTTGTTTGATTGTATGCATTACAGGAAGCGGTTAATGTTAGACCGAAGTTGAGGAGGCTTGAAATGGTGGAGGGCGAGGCAGAGTCGGAGAAGGAGCACCGTCCGATGGCACACGGCGTCACCGGAGAGTCTTCTATTGACTCCATTCCATTCCAGGTGAATATTGCGTGCATGATGTTTGGTCATTATTAGTTCTCTTCTTCATTTTCTGTTAACTTAGGATCAGTTGGTTGAAGAAGTGACTGAAGGGATAATAGGAGATACATTGAATGGCATAGTTGGACAGCGAAATTACTAAGTTCAGAGAAGCAGGTACATTAGTGAATATTACTGATTGATCATCAAATATAGAATCGATCGATAGGAAGGCCAATAAGTCTCATCTAAGCAAATAACGAGTCTTTTGAAGCTGAAAACATGATTAGATCAAGTTGTAGACACATATTTTTGTTTGAATACGAGTTAAAATTTTGTGGTTCGTTTCTTTTTCGATTGCTTTATTGGCTGTAGGTTTTGAGTTGGAAACCAAGAGCTCTTTATTTTCCAGGCTTTGCAACTCCATATCAATGTAAAGCCATAATAGATAAGGCAAAGCTACAGCTAAAACCCTCTTCCCTGGCTTTGCGGGAGGGAGAGACCCTTGAGAGTACTAAGGGGACAAGAACAAGGTATACCTGTTCAACTTCAGTTATCATTTGTTCAAAATGCATTTGATCTTTTAGTTCCAATTGGGTATTGTGATGCTAATACTCTTTCCAACAGTTCAGGTACATTTATCAGTGCATCAGAAGATAAAACTGGAGTTTTGGATTTCGTTGAGCGCAAAATTGCAAAGGCTACAATGCTCCCAAGGTCACATGGAGAGGTAATCATTTAAAGTTGCTTTCATTTTTGTTAGCATCCTGTATTTGGTATTTCAAGAAGCCAAGTCTGTCAATTCATAGGAGGCCACCTTAAAGGATGCGTTTTTTGATTTTGCTGTCACAATGCCATTCTTATCCCAATATTTGCAACCTACATTTCTAATTTTATATCTCAGCATCCATTGCTTCTGAGCCCATATTTGTTATTGATTCTCAGTAATGGTATAACAAGTCTAACTATGGAATTTCTTTGCAAAAGATTATATACTAGCTGCAGATTCTGCATCTAACTGTTTTAGGAACTATCATCTTAACTTTACAAGGTCTTCTAGGTCAGGGAAAGAAAAAAGTATCCTAAAGGATTTCCAAATTCTTCTTTGATGCATTTTTTCTATTCCCATTTGCTGACAGCAACCTAACAGAAACTGAAATGTCTTTCATATCCGTAAATCTCTTACTATTTTATGGTTCCCTTTCTGAGCTTATATGAGCCATGTCTACTCTCAATTTTGTTTTGGAATGGGTGGATGTCAGGAAATTTATATATCTTTATAGCATTATGATTTGAATTTATTATTTGGTTAGTTAGTGCTTAGATTAGAGTTTTTTCTGTTGTAAGCCTAGTGGTCTTTGTACAATTTTTCTGATTGATATAACATTTTTTGCAGTCATTCAATGTTTTACGCTACAAAATTGGGCAGAAGTATGATTCACATTACGATGCATTTAACCCAGCTGAATACGGTCCACAAACGAGCCAAAGGGTGAGCAACCATCATCTTAGTCTTTCTATAGAGTGTTTAGATAGTGTTTAATACGTGATTTCTATACTTTTTGTGATTGTGGTGAATTTGGCATTGAACAATTTGGTGCTGTAAGCGATATTTGCATGAAATCATGATCCTTTATCGTTAGGCTTTCTCCATCCCTCTTTCTATTCTTTTGTTTTTGTGATCGTGGTACATGTTTCTTCCTTGAGATAAGTATCCAGATTTCAGCTTTACCTGCCTCTCAGCATTTCTGAACTTGGTTGTAGAATGATATCAATAGTATCCAAAATGTCATAATTTTATGAAATAAATTTGAGGATCGATGATCAAGTTTTTTCTTGCAATAAATTATAGTTGTGGCTACATTAGCTTCTATTATAATGGTTCAAGCCAATGTTGTAAAAGTGAAAACGAAGTGCACATAATGATATTGGATTTGAAGCATAATACTAGTACTGTATCATATTTACTTGTAGTCATTGCTGAAGTGATACAAGACTTTCCTTTTTCATGAAATCTTCTTATTATGTTAAGAAATTATGGAGTACTAGCAACTTTTGTGGCATTGCCATCAGCTTCTAGCAGCAGCAAAGTCATGGAATCTTAGTTTCTAAGAAAACTTGTATGTTGTCTGGTTCATTCCTATCCTCCATTGTAGTTATCCATGTTTTTTGTAAAAAAATGACCTAGAGCTATTTCTGTTGTTGTGGACTTATATCTTGCACTAAAATGGTTGGTCCTGTATTTGACATTATTCTTTTTGAAACCAGTGATACCAATTGCTCATTATGCCTTTTCTTCTTCTCGAATGCTAATGGGTGGACGGGATCTTGCTATTCATATTGATAATGTTGAAACTGATGATGCTTTTGTTTGTTTAATGATTTGTGCAGTTAGCATCTTTTTTGTTGTATTTATCTGACGTAGAAGAGGGCGGAGAAACCATGTTCCCTTTTGAGGTACATGATAACACTTCTTGCTCTCATTGTTATACAAAATTAATGCTTTGGCGACATTTCTAATGTTGAACTTCAATTGTGTTGTAGAATGAATCAGACATTTATTCCAACTATGACTTTAAAAGATGTATCGGTCTAAAAGTGAAGCCTAAGCTAGGTGATGGACTTTTGTTTTACTCTCTGCTTCCTAACGGCACAATTGATCAGGTGATTCTACTAACTTTCTTCATTTATTTATCTTTCCTTGCGTGTTGACTATTTTTGAAGTGAATTTAAAGATGTTAGGAAAACCTTAGGATGAACCGCTAGCTCTAAAGTTGAGTTTTAAACTGCAATAATCTATACAGAGATTAGACTTGTACTTGCAAAAGAGGTTCAAACCATTTGTTTCCTTCGAGTTTAGAATGTGTCAGAAGATTATGTGTTCCTCATTGGCTTAAACTTGTGTCCTGTTTTTGTTGATGGAATCTAAAATTTAGGGAGGAACACAAAGTAAGTCACAACATAGAACTGACATTGGTTCGTGCAATTTACTGGTATTTTGAGTTGCAGTAGCTTCCTGGCTAGTCTCCTCCTCTTTATGACCGTAAAGCATACTTATTATTTTGGTTGCAGACATCTCTTCATGGAAGCTGTCCAGTTATCAAAGGGGAGAAATGGGTGGCCACAAAATGGATTAGAGATCAAGAATATAATGAATTCTTATGAATATACTAAACTGCGACAACTCAGTAGGCCATCTGAAGTATGCTCTACCACCACCATTATAAGCACCCCAACACAACAAAACTTGAGAGATGTATAGATTTGAAGCTAAGGAGATGTTACAATCCAAAAATTTCAGGGGTGAGCTTTGCACAGCTCTTTACACTTTCTTGTTTCAAAAGATTTTTGTCAGTCTCCCCTTCTCTGAACCTTCCATGTCAATAAAAGGGTGTTAATTATAAGGTTAATTTATTCCATTTGGTTTGCTCCTATTCAGAAAAATGTTTCATACCCTTGGTTTCTTTTATACAGTTTCATTACAAAAGTAAGACCTTCAAAGGTACAAAGCAGACCTTTACATATTGGATCACTCCATTTACCTGGATGGATTAAGCCCAAATAGTAATGAATTTGAGTTTGAAATCTTATGGATTAATTTGGGTTATAAAAAAAATCACTAACCACAAAAAAAAAACATTTCTTTGTGATCGTTACATATTCGAGTCACGAAAATAATCTTTATAAACTATAAAAGAAATGTTGTGTATTATTGATAACCTTCTTGCAACTTTTGCAAAATGAGGAGCTTTGTACATCGAGCCTTACCTTGTATATAAATATCCTTAGATGTTATATTTATAAAATTTTCATTTATATTTATAAATATCCTTTGATATTATATTTATAAATATTTTAAATTTATGTTAACTTATAATTTATAATTAATATTTTTATTTATATAATTATTAGAGAAGAGAACAAAAGACGTAAATTTTTTATTTTGTTTGCTTTTTAGTTATTTATAAAATATTTTGTTTCTAAATTATAATTTATATTCATGTTAATTACTACCTTACTCGTTAATAGTAAGACTGTATACTAGTGAATTTTTTTAAATCACCCATTTTATCGGGATTTACATGTGTTGTTGTCGTCGTCGTCGTCGTCGTGGTTATTTGTGTTAATTACTAATTACATTAAGCCCTTTTATGTTATGAACTTTTTGATTGTGATTAACACGAGAGAAACATAGGCAGTGCCTTTAAAAAAATTAGATGAAGAGTATGCATATGTTTGCCTTATCTGTTAATTCAGAGATCCTTTAAGTGACTCAGGGTTATGTCTACACAATGCATGACTCCATATCTAGACTTGCGAATTGGATCCTCTTTTCTGCAACCTTATATTGGTTCACAAGTGAAATCAAGTTCGTCACCATGGTTTTGGGTCCTACGAGTAAACAAACATCAAGTGCAATAACTAAGTCATCAAAGGTGGCTTCCAAAGTCTCAAACTTTGAACTTTGAATATCGCATTTTGCGGGACTCCTTGTCGAACGCGGCAACGACTCACTGTCTATTGGCGTGACTAACCCCTCTCCTCCTCCTCCACCTTCCTTTGTCCTTCGAAAAGCTTCACTTTTCTCTCTCTGTAGGAAACAGTCAGATAACGCTTAGAACACGTCTACCACAACTTACACATCATTTTGACTTAGAACTGGACCCAGTTTTTATACCCAACCATCATCTCTTTGTCTGTTTCGTTACAAGTACTACTCATCTTCTTCCATTGGCTCTCTTCCCTTCTCAAAGATGGCTGCTTCTTCTTTTCTTCTTTTGTTCTTAGTCTCTTTCTTCCTATATTTTTCTCCTTCCGTCTCCGCAAATTCTGACGGTAAGCTAGTTCCATTCATCAAGTTTTGGTCTTTTGGCATCCAAGTTCTACTCTCTTTCTTGTTTTGGCTCCATTTTTAATTGTTAAAGAGAAAATAAAAGAGAATGGATTTTGTTTTAGTGTTTGTGCCCTCATTTTTCAGATACCATCTTAGAATTTAAGTTGGATTTTGTTTTTTGTTCAAGTCGATGTTACTTTTCTTGGTTAGAAAACATGTGGTTGGTTGTGTTTTCAAGTCTCAATTTAGTTGTTTACTGGTGCTACTTCTTCTTCTCATCACACAACTTGTGTGGGTACAGGAAATGCTTTGCACGCTCTGAGAAAAACGCTTTCTGATCCAACCAACGTGTTGCAGAGCTGGGACCCAAACCTGGTCAATCCCTGCACCTGGTTCCATGTCACCTGTGATGCTAAAAATCGTGTGATTCGTTTGTAAGTAACTCTTGTCTCTTTGTTTCATTGTTTGTTCAATTCTCTTTTTTAGTGACTCTCTCTCTCTCTAACTTTAACTTGGTATCTCGATCTAATTATGGATGTCCTGTCATTTTGACTGGCTGATTTGCAGGGATTTGGGGAACTCTAATGTTTCTGGGACTTTGGGGCCAGAGCTTGGCCAACTCAAGCATCTTAAATACTTGTATGTTCTTTGCTCTTTTAACTTTTTTTTTCCCTAAATGCTCGTCATAGCAACCAATTATTCTATGCTTATTTTGTGTGGAAGAAGACGTTAATAGATACAGCTTTAGTTTTGAACTGATGCTCTGTTTCTGTTTTGAGCTCTTGGGGAAGTAAACTGGAAATCAGTATTCAGGACTAACTTTAGCGACAATCTTGAAGTCAGTTCTTCAGAGAGTCAAGTTCCATATTGACATACCCTGATTGAACTGTCCTCGGCCTTCATGTACATATCAAAATTTCAATATGAAGTAGTTCTTTACCTTTGACATAGGGATGTAAACTGGTCCATGTGTTTCAATATGATTCTTCAAGTAACTGGGTTGCTAATAACTTGAATGGTCTGCAGGGAGCTTTATAAGAATGACATAAGCGGGAAAATTCCCAAGGAGTTGGGCAATTTGAAGAACCTGGTTAGCTTGGATTTGTATGGAAACAAATTCGAAGGAGAGATACCTAAATCTTTTGCCAAATTGAAATCACTAAGATTCCTGTAAGTTACTTAAGTTATGATTTGCTAAAATAGGTTAGCACATCTAAACTCACATTGCATGGAGTTCTTACTTTTGTTCGGTTGAATCGAGTAAACAGTCGGTTGAACAACAACAAGCTGACAGGATCAATTCCAAGGGAGCTAGCCACTGTCAGCAACCTAAAAGTTTTGTGAGTATAGATAAACGGAAAAGTTTCAAACTTCTGCTTTGATTACTTGTTTCTCCAGAATTCTTATATTTGGGAAATTTTTGTTTGCAGTGATGTATCGAACAATGATCTCTGTGGAACAATTCCAGTTGATGGTCCTTTCGCCAGTTTTCCGATGCAGAGGTATGATTCTGCTATCAATTGATAATGATATTCTCCATATAGCTGAAGTAACATGGTGTCATTCTCTGCATGTTATTGGACTACTCCATTAATGGATATGTGAAAAGTGTGTAACTATAAGTAGAGGTTGTGTAATGGTTACAAGAAACAGGTGTAATACAAATCTGAACTGAACATGTTCCTGGAAAAGCATGTAGAACTAGGCAATAGTCCACATGACTTCCTGCATTCCTGTGTAGATTTTAAGCTTTCCTGCAACTACAGTCAAAAAGTTGTATATAATACAGATAGAGATAGATGTTTGAATGATGAGAGTAAGTTGTAGTAGTAGATATGCCCAACTTCTAGGCCTCGTATCTTATCATATGGTTGTGGTGTTTTTTCAGTTTTGTAAACAACAGGCTCAATGGACCGGAGCTGAAGGGACTTGTACCATATGACTTCGGATGCTGAAGATAAACTCAGAATTCTGAATTACTCCAAAAAGATGGATCCATCAATCTCCCATTAGAGACATATATGCGATACGCCTAACTCTAATTAGGCTACTTAACAATGGCTTGCCAAGAATATGGAGTCCATTGGGTATAATTACATGTATAACTTGTGCTTGCAAGCAAATAAGAGGGATGAGGAACCTCTGCAATCTTACGGTTGCTTTCTTCAGATAAATTATGTTATTGGAAATGGGAAATGGATTCTGCTGTTCATAAACAAAGATTGAATTCAGATAAAAATGGACTCAGGGTAATTAATAAGATTCCCTAGATTTCTACCTTGTTGATCAAATCGGTGGCTAGACCATACAAATGAAGCTATTCTTCTTCTTTGCCATACATGAGCAGAAAGTAGGCACACCACTTTCCATTAGACATTGGGCTATACCATACAAATGAAGCTATTCTTCTTCTTTGCCATACATGAGCAGAAAGTAGGCACACCACTTTCCACCAGGCATTGGGCTATATACCATACAAATGAAGCTATTCTTCTTCTTTGCCATACATGAGCAGAAAGCAGGCACACCACTTTCCATTAGACACTGGGTAGACATTTCCCTTTTACAAGAACACATGAGGACTCCAAAACTTTGTGAATTCATTTACATTTTATAGAGAGACTATTTCCGTTATTTAAATCTGTGATCAAAGAAGTAATCTTATCGATTACCTCAAAGTTCGCATTCAGTTAGTTTAATATAATGTCATTTAAAAAAAATTGTGTTATTTAACTTTTAAAATTGATTTCAACCCAAATTTTATTTTAATATATTAACTTTAAACATGATAAAAATAAAAGTAAAATGAATCCATAATATTTAATTACTTAAAATTATTTATAATAAAACATAATAACTTTAATGCCTTGCATAAAAAAGCCAACGTATGAAAACGAGCAGCTGTAATTAAAAGATGAAACGTGTAAGAGTTTGCGGTGACGTGGCCCCGAGTTAATGGAAGTGTTACACTTGTCAACAAACTGATGGTCTACCAATACTCCTGGAGAAGTCTTCAGTTTCATGTCATGTAAAGCAACCAAACCTCCAAATATGAAAAACCCCACCAAACCCCTATTTCCCGCACACCCCATTTCTAGACAGCTGGAGACAGAAAAACGCAGAGCCGAAAATGAACGCTTTCTTGTTCAGAAAATCTGCCGTTTTACGGCAAATGGTAACCCATATCACCGCCCCGACAACGATACGGTCCACCATTGGACATCAAGTATCCAAGACACCAACGCAGTACAGAGGTTACTACGGGTTTCCTAATATTTTCAGGAGCATAAAGGAGTGCAACGGCCTCTCTCGGCCTTCTATTTTTACCTCCACTTTCTCTTCGTCTTCTTCTTCCTCTTCTTCCACGGCGACGGCGTCCGTTTCTAAAATAGGGTTGGTTGCTTGGTACTTGGGGATGGTTAAGTCGCGGCCTATTCTCACGAAAAGTATCACTTCTTCGATTATTTACGTTGCCGCCGACTTGTCTTCTCAGGTGAGTAGCTAAGCCAACAGATTCCGCAAAATGCATTTCTGGGTCTTTGTGTTTCCAAATGATTTCCCCTAACATTGGCGACACGTATCAAATTTGTTTTCCTGAGAAATTTGATTTTGGTGTGATGAGAAATTTTGTGAAATGAGATCAGTCAAAGGTTTGTTGGTATTTCAAATTGGAATGTTTTAGGTGATCTGTTGGTATTATATTTACATTTCAAACAACACAAACACAGGTTTGATTCTTCTATGACATGTGTTGATTATCTCACTTTCGGTGTTGAGGACTATCTTTGCAATTTTTTTCCTTTTTTCTAAAGATATCCTTTCAAAATTTTTGTTTGGTTCGACTTGAGCATTCTGTGTTAGAATGAGTTGCAGCGAAAATCTTATATCAGAGTTCTTGGTCCTTCCGGTTGTAATTGATCTGCTGTTGAGATAGACATTATATAGATATGCTTTCTTATTCCTTTGAATTCAATATTGAAATTTGTAAGATATTAACTGGTCAAAGTTCCAGTATTGAAGAATTGTTGCCCAAAGGTTTATCCTCGTCTGAGATAAGTTGTTGGCCAAAGGTTGAGTTCTTTTGTTCATTTTTCTATTTTTCTCCTCTGGGTTAGTTGTCATTGCAATTTCACAGTAACTATTTCAGATTTCTCGATGTCTTTGAAAGATGCATGCATATTGCATCGAGCTATGCTTTGTATGTAAAGCAAGCAGAACCACCCTGGAACATATTGTCTTTTTATGAAATTATACTGAACTCAAGTACTTGTACCCTCCCCACTCCCTTTGTAGATTTTCTGATAAGACGCAAGTACTGATATAAATATGTGATATCACCTCTTAATCTGTCTTATGCCACTTAAGTTATGTTAGATCTTTATCTTGTTTTCTGCTTTTAATGCTAAAACTTCAGGTAGTTGTGTGATTTTATAGGCTGCTATTGATGCTGAGGCATATGCATAAATACGTGTTCTCCAGAGGTTGGGAGTGATTTTGTGCTAATTATAACATACGGAAGTTTCATATGTGCATTCTTTTTTCAGATGATTGTACTTCCAGTTTCAGAACCATATGATTTGGTGAGAACAGCACGGATGGGTGGATATGGGCTCATAGTTCTGGGACCAGCGTTACATTTCTGGTTCAATTTTGTGTCAAAGATCCTGCCACAGAAAGATCTGATCACTACATTCAAGAAAATGGCAATGGGACAGACTATCTTTGGTCCTGCCATGACTGTTTTATTTTTCTCCTTAAATGCCTTTCTTCAGGGTAAGCTAAAATTTCCTTTCAAATTGAGTATTTTTGTCGTAAATTTCCAATGTAATATGCAGTGCAGCATTATTGGAAAACCAATATGGTGCATTTTGGCATAATTGCTTGAAACAAACCAGAGAAACTTGAAGATAAGCAGACAAGTTCTGTAAAACTTTCCAAGATTATGCTTAATTGGTTCTTCTGTAAACAAATTGAATTGAAACTGACTTGGGCACGACAATAGAATAATCATCTCCATGACTGATCTTCCAAACTTTCCAATCACTACTTGCCCAGCTTCCCACTGTATATGGTATGTAAGTGTGACATCTCTTAGGTTAACAGGTAAGGTTGGATAAAGTTTCCTTTGAAAAATTTGAGCTTGGTTATCATAAGTTTCAATGATTGGAAGTCTAACTAGAATTCTTTTAGGGAGTGGCTTGCAATTTTCTGGAAATTCATCTGGTATTTTCCTATAGATTAAGAAAAATATTCCAATTATTTAGGGCCTCCAGAAACTGCAGCAATTCTATATGCTGCTTACAACAACCATTATGCTATTGCTGCTTTTACATATTTCTGCTTTGCCTAATTTAGGTGAAAATGGTGCTGAGATTGTCGGCCGCTTGAGACGAGATTTACTTCCTACAATGTTGAATGGTGTGATGTACTGGCCTGTTTGTGATTTTATCACATTCAGATTTTTCCCTGTCCATTTACAGGTATATGAATGTTCTCTTATGTTTTTACAATGTTCTCTACCCTAAATTTGAGATGACCTGATTTTTATGCTTGTCTGTGTTTCCTTCACTTTGCCTTTGACAGCCATTGGTGAGCAATTCGTTTTCATATATATGGACCATCTACATGACATATATGGCCAGCCTAGAGAAAGTAGGCGCCACCAGCTAATTTGGTCGATGCTTGCCGGAATCTTTCACACCATTACGTGTTTTACTTCTCGCTACGCAAACTCTACATTAACCGCTATATGAGAAATCATTTTGTTCTCCTTGATATCACCATAGTTACATGTTCCATATTTCTCTGAAGTAATTCATAGGCTATGTTTACTCAACAATGTTCTTAGATAGTTTTCTGGACCTTCTTAAGTGGAGGAAGTTACATTCTTTTTTGTAACTGTGAACTACTCAAATGGTATTCTTCGTTCATGTCCATGGCGTTTCTGCCAAATTTGCCATATGAAATCTGTTTGTAACATTAACCTATAAAAATACATATTTATATATTAAATTAACAGTACTGTTTGTTGAAGAATTGATAAATTTAATCGAAAGCAATCAAGTAAACCTCGTATAGATTATACTTCAACTGAATTGTTGCCATGTCCCAAAAAAGACATGACCTTTCTCACAGTCCCTGCAATATGTTTCTCTCCTTAAGCTCAACTATAATAAATGAATTATTTTTGGAACTCAACTAACATAATGAATTTTGAGTTTAGTAAATATTTTTAAAAGGTTTCAAATTTAAATTTCTTGCGTTTATTCTCATTATACATAAAAGAACCATTTTAAAATGATCCTATCCATTTTTCTATGAAGGGCTATATTAGAATGGTACATTACTCATTACCAAGTTTGGCACTAATAGATGAAGATTTTGATCTGAGGCTTATTGCCACCGCCAACAAATGCTAATCTGTAGAATGCAAAACAACGTAGTCGAATAGCACAACTATAAGAATATGATCCATGAATTGAGCAACGACCAACAATTGCAGAAATGTAAATTGTCCTGTAGGAGTTAAAAAAAGCTGTATATTATTGATGATTCAGGGTACAGGGATGGGAAACCCTACTGAGGTTGGAGAGGAAGGGAGGCTGAGAAACTATAACTCAAAAAGGGTAAAAAGGACCAAAGAGAAGATATATAGATTAAAAATGGTGTTAACTCTTTTTTGGAACAATGGTACCCTAATACTATCTAATTTTACACTTATGAACATTGTTTTTCTGTGGCAAGTATCACAGAAGGTAGTCTAGGCAATATGTTTGCCTTTATCTGAAGAGAGCTGATAGATGTAAAGGTGGCTCGTCTTCTCGTTTCTACAGGATAGTCACTTCAGCAGCACTCAGTGATGCTACGATACAGAGATGCAAGCAAAATTGAAGTAAAAAGATTGATCCCATAGTCTGAATCACCAATCTGACCAAAGTATAAATTCACTCCTCAGAAGCACGCAAGGAAATTTTCTCAAGTTGCGTTGGCCAGTCTTCTCCAAGCAATTGTGGATTTGATTGCACTGAAACAAGAAAATCCGTCATTGATGCATAGTGTAGCTCTTTTGCCCCTGGCATGTACTTCCCAGGAAACATTCCATTATTCAAACCTGTTGTTACAATACCATTTACCGATTTCAATTGCCGATTGTTATGGCTTATAGCAGCTAAACCCATACAAGGTTCAATCAACCTCTTCAAATATGCATCTAATGCATTATTTAACAGGTTAACACATTCAACTGACACATTGATACTCTCAGCCTCCAATGTCCTCTCCAACCGACTTCTCAATGACCTTGTATCAGGCAGCTCACCGTTGTTTAAACAAGTCTCCCTCAGGTAATTTTTACATGCAGATAAATTTGAAAGAGTTTTACGAGCTCCACCCTTACTTATAGAAATTCCAAAGGGAGCAGTGACTGGGCTTCTACTCTGAACACCTGGGCTACTTGTCACCTGCTCAACCTCTTCACCCTCTTCCACAGAAGCAACTTCAACTGGAGGCCTACTACCAAGAGAAAGTAATTCTGTTGCACTTTGCTGCTCTTGCATCCTTGAGCTTGGTTCCTCGGACAAGATACTTTGGGGCTTTCCAAGTGGACCCAAAGGACTTGGGCGATCCCTGAACTTGCGATCCCAATTAACAGGAGATCTTCCTTTCCGAGGAGAAGAAGCAAAGGCATCCCCGTAAAGTGACTGAAGGCAATTTCTCTGGTATCCATTGACACTTTTACCATTAATGTTACATCCCTCCTTCTTAGCACCTTTTGATGGGGGGACTTTGGCAACGCAGGCATTCTTAAGAATTGACTTGATAAGATGATTATGAAGGGGAATATTCTCTCTACCAATAATCTTGACACAGACCTTGTCAAAATCAGACTTGGTAGTCTTGAAACTAAACAATCTTCTGAGCAGATCAAAGTACCTATCCGCTCTCTGATGTCCAATCTTCTTGATCAGAAAAGATTTGAGCTCCAAGGTATGAACTCGAGCATATGGTTGATTAGACACCATCTTTTCACTACGAGAAATGACCCAAATTCAACAAATCCAGCTCCCCATCATAATCTGGAACTTCCAATCATATACCAGATCATACTCATTCCAAAACCCAAAACCTAAAAAAACCCTAGTTCCCAAAATAGCGTCTCCATCTGCATAAAAAACAAGAAAGATTATAGAAACAGACTAATAATGCTTACAGTTTCTGATTCTGGAAAAACAAGAACATGCCCAGTTCGGCAATTCAGCTGAAAAAAAAGACAACTTTCTTCATCTACTACAAAAATAATATCGAGCTACAAGCTAGATAAAAAATACAGAGAATAAAAAGAAACAACAAAACAAAGAGTTTCTATTTGAGCGTAGGCAAGCAGAAATCAAAATTCGAAAAGGGGGAGATCAGCGCAACCATTTGGAGAATTAATTGAAACACATTTGAGATGAGATCGAAAATCCAAAACCCACTAAAATGAATTGAGATTAGAAGCAAGGTAGAGTAACATACGCACTAAAGAGGAACTAGGGTTTCCTTTCCTGTACTCTTTCCCGCTCAAATCCGTACTGGGTTATTATGGGTGATCGATGCTTTGTCTGTTATCTCTTTGTTTCATTCCATTTATATTAACACTACAGTTGTTAAGTCGTTCACAACAGAAAACAGACCAAACTGGTGTGCCCGTTGGATCGGATTTAGAACACAACACATACATCGGCTTTTGTCCAAAGCCCCTGTTAAGTAGCACACACCAATCACTTGCGGCTTAGCCTCATCTTCCTTTGTAACCATCACTTGAGTTAATACTTTGCGGCTGATCAAAGTGCTACATTTACCTTAACATCAAACTGTGCTCAACGTTTCAGTGATTTTGATTCGTATTTATTTGTCCTAACACGTTGAAGCTATGCTATTTGACCTCATAGTCATCGTTTTTGTAAGTTGGTAAAGTTTCAAGCTTTTTTTAAATTTTTTTTAGGATATGGGTTTAATTTTACTTTTATTTTTCTGTTATAATTTTTTGTTTTCATTTATATTTTTAAATAAAAATAAAATTTTAATATCAATATAACTATATTTTATTACTGATAATTAAATATTAAATAATTTTATAAATTAATTAAGTCAATAATTTTATTTTAGTTTGCTTTATATACTATTTATTAAAAACTATTAGTAAAAGAACTATTACATTTTATTTAAATAAATAATGTAATAAGTAAACTTATTTATACAATAATATTTATTTTTATTACATATTTTAATTATTAAAATAAATTTAAACATCTTTTATATTTTTTTAAAAAAAAATAAAATTTAAAGTAATTATAAAAATTAAAATAAAATAAATAATTTAATTGTATTAATCACACCTCTTATTAATAATTATTAAATAATGAAGTAATACATATTTAATTGATGATACGTCAAATTATGACAAGAAAAATGGAAATAAAAAAGAAAAATAATTTTATAGGTTTCAAAATTTAGAAGAAACACAGAAACTAAATTCAAACAATTTTGTTTTTACTGAACTTAAAAAAAGAGTTAATTACTAAAAAAATCTTAATTTTTATCAATTTTTTAATTATGACCCGAATTTTAAAAAGTAGTAATAAAACCTCCAAATTCTCAATATTTTAATTATAATTCGAACTTCAAAAAGTAGTAATAAAATATTTAAACTTTTAATTTTTTTTCAATTTTAGTCTAATGTTGATGTTTCCGTTAAGTTTGCTGACGTAACTTAATGTGTGTTTTAGAAACCTTAATTATTAATACATATTAGTCAAAAATAACACAACAAATGATATTATTGAAACAACGTTGTTTAATCATATAATTAAAACGTTATTGTTTAAAAATGACCTAAATCAGATTATGTAGCTTTAACGACTTTACAATTTGATTTTAGTTTTTTTCTTAGTTTTCAGTTTGTTCTCTTAATGCTCTCACCTTCCAATTTTCAGATTATGTAGTTCCGACGCCCTCATACCGAGGGCATCAAGAGAACAAACTTAAAACAAAGAATTTATCGATATAATACGTTATAATGTGATAATAATTTAGATCGTCCAAAGAACAAACAAAAAATAAAGGACTGAAAGCTGAGAGCATAAAGAAAATAACAGATAACGTCGAGCTAGAATTAAAGAAGATTAAAATTTTGAGCATTTTATTGCCATTTTTTTAAGTTTGAATTAGAATTGAAAAAAATTATAAATTTTGACATTTTATTGTTACTTCTTAAAGTTCGAGTTATAATTAAAAAATTAACAAAAGTTTGGATTATTTTAAATAATTAACCCTAAAAACAAAATAAAAAAAAAGTATTATTCCTAACAATTAGCCATTGTTACATTAATCAAAGAACGAGAAGAAAACATTTTTCAAAAAATTGTAATCAGGATTTTAAATTAGAAATTTTCTAAATATGACAATGAATAAAACCTCAACTAAATAAGAAAAAACGTAAAAAATTTCAACTATAATAAATATATATGTGTTATAAAAGCTAAAATTAATATGGTGCGCTACTAATTGTTAATGCACCACTTAATTGTTAGTGCACCAAATGTACCACTTAATTGTTAGTGCACCAAATGCACCACT
>JANITX010000211.1:68585817-68596347 GCA_027564395.1 Erythroxylum ulei | reverse complement strand
CCTCCACCCTGCCGCAATTATCTCTGGCTCAATGTCCATGTCGTCTCTCTTCAGGGACTCAAAATCAACATGTCTTCTATAAACCATTGCTTGCTCCATTTGCTTCTTCGGTGGGTAAGAAAGTGAATGCACAGATTTGTTCTTTTGAAAAGGTAAGTTCGGTTATAGGGATTTGAAAGGGCTTAGAAATGAAGAGCTTTGTGTTGAGAATACTTTAAAGGCCGATGTTAGAGGTTATCACGAGTGTTCTAGAATAGGTGAAACTCTCAAGACTAAGATTTTTCCGTCCAAAACTTCCTTGTGAGGGAAGTTACCAGCTCTAACTCACTGTTACTGACGCTGTTAACTTCTACGACCTTTTAACTTAGCTATGATGTGTCAGACGATTGGTAAACATAACCATGTTAAGATTCCGTCTGATTTCCTTGAACCGTTCTTCACTCAGTGGTTTAGTGAAAATATTCGCCCATTGAAACTTCGTCTCATATTGATAGCCTTTGTCTATAACTGCTTCTTGATCTTTCAAGAATCGGTTATTCAGTTGAGTCCTGTAACTAACTCAAATTGATTCTTTACTTCTTCCGTCTGCTTTTCTTTTTAGCTTCCGTCTGCTTTTCTTTTTAGCTTCCGTCATCTACTCTTTTATTCAGCGTTTTGAAAACTGGACCGAACCAGAAAATCGGTGACTTGGAGCATGAAACGGTCTGATTTAGCCCTTATTTTGTGTGAATGATTTGCCCGTTCATTTTACAGTCGGACCGGTGAAAACCTTTGAATAGTTGAAAGAAAGAACCGGTCGATTCATTTAAAATGCCTTGATTTTGATCATTTTAACTTGAATAAATATTATGATTAGTAATTTTTTTAAAATCTTTTTGAAAAAATATGACTAGTGAGCTTTGTTATCTTATTTTGTGTTATGTTGATGATCTTAAAAAAACTTGTGTGTTTTAAAGTTTGAACGTTTAAGTTAAGTTTACAATTTGAGAAATAATTAAATAGTATATTTAAAAATTATCTTATATATATAATATATAAAATAAAATTTACATATTTATTAGTCATCGGATCGATTACGGTTTAATTCCTTTGAATCAGTTGTTTCTCCGGTTCAATTACCGATCTGATTTTTAAAACATTACTTTTAATTATATTTTAAAAATTTTAATTTTATTTAATTTTTAACTAATTTTACAACAGTAAAATACGGGTTGATGATTTTTTTACCCTTCTGATTTAACTTAGTTAATAAATACAAAAGCTTACGGGCTTTAATTGAACCTATTAGCAAAGCTACACGACAGCTATAATTGAGAGTTGATGATAAAAATTAATAATAGATCAAAGGGAGAATTTTGCAGTAATAATTGGGAGTTTTGCTAAAAAAAGGTACGATTAAATTATGTATCACAACGTCTCTCCAAAGTTCACCAAAACCCAAAACGGAAACAGCCCACCTGTGACTCTCCACTCCAATCTCACCTCTCACCTACTCTCTGTCTCTCTTTCCCTCTCCTTCTCTCTCTAAAACCCAGAAAGCATTTGCAGTGAAAATGCAGGATCATGGGCCAGTTCCTGGGGCTTCAAGTTCTTGCTAAAGGTGTAAACTTTATGCTCATTCTTGATCCTTTTGCAGGGTTCTAGTCTTCTAGACCATGAGACAACAAAAAACTGTCGCTTTAATGTGAGAAGAAAGCACACATTTGAAGAGGCAATGTGAGGAGCCAAAGAGAGCAGATTTCACATTCTCTTCACAAATGATGGTGGCTGCCATTTCACAAGCAGCTTCTGCTACTGAGAAAACCCCAAATCAGACCTCAAGACCTCCACTTTTACCCTCTGAAAGAGACCAACAACACAACAATGGTGTTCGCATTGCGAACAGAAAACCCAGAGGAAAACAAGTGCCTTCTAGGTACCTCTCACCTTCTCCTTCAACATCTAACACTAGTACTACTACTACTATTACCACAACTACTACTACTTCTTCAACTTCTTCATCTTCATTTGTTTCAAAGAGATTCCCTTCACCTTTGCTTTCACGCTCTACAAATTCCGGCCCGCAACACACACCAACGCCAAAGTCTCAATCTTTCTTGGGACCCAGAAGATCCCAGTCTGTGGATAGAAGACGTCCTGTCAACCAAAGGCCAGCAACACCAAGCCAAGAAAGTAAACAAAGCAATGCCACTGAAATGTCTACTGCCACCAAGATGTTGATTACTTCGTCTCGTAGTTTGTCGGTGTCTTTTCAAGGTGAGGCCTTTTCGCTTCCGATTAGTAAAGCGAAGGCTGTGACACCACAAAATGGTGGAAGGAAAACCACTCCGGAGAGGAGGAGGGCTACTCCGGTGAGAGATCAGGTAGAGAATTCGAGGCCGACGGAGCAACATAGGTGGCCTGGTAGGAACCGAGTGGAGAATTCGGGTTCGAGGGAGAGAAACCCGCAGTTGTCTAGGAGTTTGAATTCTAGTGGCAATGGTGATAAGTTGAGGACGGGATCTGGTTTTATGGGTTTCAAGTCATTGCAGCAATCAATGATGGTTGATGACAGTAGAAGGTTGAGCTTGGATTTGGGCAGTGCTAGGCAAAGTCATGATGTCAATTCGGTAAATGAGTTTTCTTTTACTGGTGATCTCACTGCATCTGATAGTGATAGTGTGTCTTCTGGAAGCACTTCAGGGGTTCAAGAATTTGGTAGTGGTGGTGGCATTTTGAAGGCAAAAAGTGGGGCACGTGGCATTCTTGTTTCTGCGAAGTTTTGGCAAGAAACTAATAGCAGATTAAGACGCTTGCAGGATCCAGGATCGCCTTTATCTACTAGTCCTGCTTCTAGAATGAGTATTTCTTCAAAGATGGTGCAAGCTAAAAGATTTAGTAGCGATGGTCCAATGGCATCTCCAAGAACGATCGGTTCTTCACCTATTAAGGGAGCAACTAGGCCGACTTTGCCGAGTAAGCTTTGGACATCTTCTGCTTCATCTCCAGCAAGAGGGATTTCTAGTCCATCAAGGGTGAGACCAATGAGTAGTAGTCCTATTAGCATGCCCTCCATTCTTAGCTTCTCTGTTGATGTAAGGAGAGGGAAAGTGGGGGAGGATCGAATTGTTGATGCTCATACGTTGAGGCTCCTCTATAACCGTCAATTGCAGTGGCGTTTTGTAAATGCAAGGGCAGATGCGACATTCATGGTGCAGACACTTACCGCCGAGGTAGGGTAATGCATCTATTTTTAGGTACCAAGTTTAGTGCCGGTTGATGGAATATTAGCTACATTCATGCAGATGTAGTTAACAGCTTTAGTGGACATCGCTATTGTTGGTGATTTATGAATACATACCTCATCGTGGTGTGAAAATGTACAATCGGATGTTCCATGGTAGATTAGTAAATTATATAGCAACTAAAACTGTCGCATGAAAACTGTGCTACAAGATTATGCTATATGGGCAGTGTCTGTGATGTTTGATTTAGAATAAGATGGGTTGTTTATATCCTTAACATGCATGAAAAGAAATTTGAACTTGAAACAAAGTTGAAGTCAAAGTTGGAACATCAACATAGGGATGAACTAAATCAATAAAGCTGATTGCTTGTGTATGCAAAATGGTTGGAGTTTCTGAAAAGAAGGTTTCAAACACCGGAAAAGAAGGGTTCAAACACCGGAAGACTCTAATGTGGTTGGAGATTAAACAATCACTGGCTAAATCACTCTTCTTTTGATGAATTTTACTTGCTCTAGACCACAGAGGACTCAATGGAACTAGGTTGTGGTAACAGTTTTCATTTATCTGCCAGCACAAATTTACCGTTACTTCTGAAAATCCATTAGGGAAAGATGGTATGCCATCTTCATGGCTAGGATGGATCTAGGGTCTAGCATTTTTGTGCTCGAGTTAATGACCAAGCTCTAGAAAGGTAAAGGTTTTGGGCTTAAGCTTGTTCCAGTACTTTAAAGAGGTTATTGCTATAGTATAGATTGTTATAATCCATGTTTGACTTTGCACTGACATTATATATTCTGTCAGGGTCGACAACAGATTAAATACAGTAAAAGATTGAAGCTTAGAGATTCGCAAAGCTTCTATTTGCCCAAACGGGTTTGGAGAAAGCATATATTAACTGCATGCTCTTATCCCTTCTTAGGATTTTGCCCAAGACTGGAGAGGGTCTAGAGAAACTATAGTTAATGGAAACACTATAGATTGGGTATATGAAATACTGCTCACTAACATTTTGTGCAGATTAAGCTTACAAATGAGATTTATGGATTTTCTAGAAATATTGATTGAGAAGCGTCTTTTGTGTTACACCATAGAGTATAAGTTTATGGTTTATATATCAATATTTGAAACAAAAAGATTGATACTCTAAGCCCTTTTTCTTTTGGTTTTCTGGGGAGTCTACATATCATACAGACTAGAAAGTAGACATGCTTGTATATCATGCACACACACTGCATTGGGTAGTGGGAAGACTTCCTAGTTTGTCCAGGTTCTTGGTGGTGGGGAAGTCGGGTGGTTAAAAAAGATTACATCTTGTAAATGTTGATTTCAGCTCTTTATTTTGTTAATCCTATGGGATTTATTTTTCAACCAGTTGCGAAATACTGGCTTGTCAATGTACTAGTATGTTCTTCTGACTTTCGCATTATGCTTCCGGTTATCATGGACAGAATAATTAGTGTCTACAATACATTGCTTAATGGGCATTCCTTGTCTTAATATTATAACTTATTATTAGATATTTTAAAGTTGGCAATGCTCTAACTTTAGCCAGGATCTCTAAAACAAGGGTTAATTGCTGGTAAACAACACATGATATTCTTAATTTAAAAAAAAAATCAAGTAGTTTTAGTTTAACTGTTAACCCCTATGGTATTGAAAATACATAATTAACACGATTGAGCTTTGATTGACTGTTAACAGTTAAACTAAAACTATGGTATTGAAAATAAATAATTAACACGATTGAGCTTTGATTGACTGTTGACTATCTTCAGAGTCCAGCAACTCCTTTTGAGATGCATTTTGGGACCAAAGCCTGGGAACCAAACTGAAAAAAAGGGCTTTAATAGTCAGTGTATCTAAATGCTTACAAGTCTAACATTCCGTAGAGATAGTTTCATCGTTTCACTTAAGATTCTACTTCTGTTATTGATTCTGTCGTATGCTTTTTTCTTTTCATTTTAGCTCTTTTATGTCTACTTGTTACCAACACTGGCTTCTATGTTTGATATGCTTTGATACTAAAACCAGTATAGGAGATAACTCTAGTAATTTTACAGATCTAATGTTACTTTTTTGTATCAGAAAATTTTGTGGAATGCATGGGTGACTATTTCAGAACTCCGACATTCTGTTATTCTTAAAAGAATCAAGCTTTTACTGCTGAGGCAAAAATTGAAGTTAACTTGTATCCTCAAGGGACAAGTAAGTTCAGTATGACTTAATTTAGTATTTTACTTGTTTTCAATATTATTCTTTATCTGTATTTTGTGTTCAATTAGATCATCTTCATCACAATAATTGTACGCACAAATATTATGAATCTCTATGATGACATAAGCTGAAATTTGTGGTGAATTTTCTCTACAATTGTTCATACCCATTCATGTAGAAAAATATATTGCCATTCCACCAAATCTCAGGACACTTTGTCTTAAACTTCTAGGAGGGGGATTCTTGAAAAAAGGGGATTCAGCAGTACCTTCTCTTGAGCATTTCAGATGGGAATTAATGGACTTAGAGAAAAGAAATCACTTAAGTGTTCATACCTGTTATCATACCAGATTTGACCTTTTCTGGTTCTTGGCCAAAACCATGGGGTACTGCCCTGTTTCTTGCCTTAAGCTCTGGTGACCATCTCTTGCTTATGCTTTTTTATGTGATTTTTTATTCAGTGGTCAACAAAGATAAATTCAAACTTAATATTCATCATGAAACTTTAAGACTTGCTAATTCTCTATGTATCTACATCCCTTTGAGACTTGGTAACTTTCATACAAGCTTAATTGTCCTTCCCTTGTTCTCCTTGGAAGTTCTTCCTCAGTATTTTTGTTTGCATACAAAGTCTGTGGGATGCTTCTTTTCCTGTTTCTACCTGCCTATTATGGCCCATAAGGCCTTTCCTTGTTCTGGGAAATTTTTTGTTCTTTTGGAAATTCAGTTGCTATTCAATCCAGACCTAGAAATTATTGTCTGGAAACATTGTTCCTCAAAATATTGTGGAGCTATCACATAAGCTAGGAGATTCCAAGGAGTGTTCTGTCTAGTGGATCAAATGATTTTGTGATTACGTTCCATTGGGTCACTTACCATGCGTTAGTCGACCAGATGGAGAACAGCTTAAATGTTACTTAAACTCATTCTAGCAACCCCAATTCTGGACATATTAAGAGCAGTAAATCATCATTTATCCAGCAATTTGTGATGATATTTCTGTAGAACAAGATTATGATGGTGCAAATAGAAATCTAAGATTTATAGTTGATCACTGATGTTAATTTGTAATGATATTTCTGTAGAACAAGATTACGATGGTGCAAATAGAAATCTAAGATTTATAGTTGATCACTGATGTTGATTGTACTACACTGCTGGTATTCATTGTTTATATGTAAAGTTATTGTACTACTTTTGTGCTCAGCTTTCAATTGGCTGGTTTTATAGTGGAAATTTTCTCTTTGTCTTAGCTGAAAGTCATTGTTCTTGAAAATGTAGATTTCTCATTTAGAAGAATGGTCAAATCTAGATAGAGATCACTCTAATTCTTTGGAAGGAGCTACTGAAGCTTTGAAGGCCAGCACGCTTCGTCTTCCTATAGTTGGGAAAGCTGTTGTAAGTGCCTACATTTTTTATCTTTGAGGCTAAGCAGGGTGCTTTTAGTGGAGTTGAAAAACCTATATTTTCACGATTGTGCTACAGGCTGATGTACACAATCTGAATGATGCTATTAGTTCAGCTGTTGATGTTATGCAAGCAATGGCATCCTCCATATGCTCATTATCCCCAAAGGTAACTCATCATTTTTATTGGATAGTATGAATTTAAACTTGAACGTGGTAGGGTAAGAAGTTCTGGGTACTTGTCTTTCAAAATCAAGAAGTTATGTGCAGTTAATATCAATACGTCATCTGTATTCCTAGGCATTGGAAAGTGTAGCAAGTTGGTTTTCACAACAAAGGTTAATGTTGAGTTAATGTAGATAACTTATGGCTTATAATTAACTTTAAAGCTAAAGGATATCCATGTTAATGGAATGATGTAACACTGATCAATTTCCCAGCTTTGAATCATTTGATAACTATTGATCTTTAAGGTAGTCAACTCGAGCAGCAGCGAGAAAGTTCATAATTAACTTGGTTTTATAACTCTAGTTGAGGTCTGAAAGGACTGTGGGTGGAAATTCTAAAGCTGGGTTACCATTTTGCGTTCTAGACCAGACTGGCTTTTACATTAATTTTCTGCAGCTGAAATGGTTTTCATTATGGTCAGTTACATACAGCCCCAGCGGTATGAGGATTAAAACAGGCACCTTTGCTTTTCAATTTCTCTGAAACTTTCCATAGTATTAGAAGATTTTAATATGCTAATTTCTTAGAAAGAAAATGTTGTAGAGGCTGAGAATAATCTCTGTAATAGTAGCCTAAATGTTAACTTGACGAGGTTCCAGTGTTCTGACGAGTAATTTGTTGTGTTCCATTGGATATTTTGTGATACATATATCTCCATAACAAAAACCATTTGCATTTACAGGTGGAGGAAACGAATTCTTTGGTGGCTGAAATTGTGAATGTGACTGTCAAGGAAAGAGTTTTGCTTGAACAGTGTAAAGATTTTTTGTCCTCTTTAACAGCCATGCAGGTAAGCTGATAGTTTCTTCTGCTACGACTGATATACAGTGTTCTTCTTCATTTATTAATGAATGTTTGATATCCATCCATAAACAGGTCAAAGATTGTAGCTTGAGAACACATATAATACAAGTAAAAGGTTTTCAACTACCAGCAGCCTGACAAGAAATGTAGAACTGATCTCACTCACTCGTTTAAGTGCTAACATTACGCCCAGCCTCTTCTTTTTCCACTGCGTGGAGGTAATAAACATGGATTTATGATTAGATTAGCTTTACCTTTGGCATTCTTTTGAAGTAGTTGCCACCTTGTAACTCATGTATTCGCCATCTTCTTATCTGAAGATAGCAAAAAGAGGCTTTCCCTACCCCCCCTGCTAGTTAGTTGTATACGAGTATGTTCTCTTTGGTTTCAGTCAAAAAGGAAAGCGTGTCTGTGTGTGTATATATGTAACATTTTACTGATCAGTGATTAAATTCTGGAGCTTTTGCCAACTTGATTTCCAGTATCTGAAATATGACCTTATATCATGGTTGTTGTTTTATAAGTCCAGTTCCATTGCTTCTAAGTGTGGTCAACTGGTTTCCATATTCATGTTCATCCAAAAGATACTTCCTTTCCTGCCATAACCAAACTGAAAATCCACCCTTGTATCATGTATACAGCAATTATGAACAAATGCGCCTTAGTCCTCAATGATTATAACCGAGCTCTGACTCTTCAGAATTGTCCGACTCATGATTGCTAGTATCCAAAGCTGAAATGTTAGACAGCACACACCCACAGAAACATCCTTGATTTATGTCTGTTTCTGATAAGACACCATTACTTGAAAACTTCATTGCAAATCCAACAAACTGTAGATTTCATCAAGATGGTCCATCCACTTGTTTGGTTTCTAGTCTCTACTTGGCAAAACTAAACCTTCTCAAATATTCCATGGATGGTCTTTAATAATTCTTAAATGTGGGACATTTTTATACATGCATGCTCCAAAAAAGATATTACTTTGCAAAAAGGTTGTATCATTGTCAGCTCGTGACTCAATTTTGGTTACTTATCCTTCTCTGAATGTCATCTTAAGAAAGGAACTTTTGAGAATTAAAAGTTATATTGACGATCTTTGACTAATCATAGTCAATGACAACCCACGTTGTACGTTCCGGGGCATGGGGAAGTGCGGGTCCATGAGCCCATCCGCTTACCCAACATGCACTGCCGAATCCAACCCTGTGTGTATAGAATGCATCATTATATACAAACTATGATCCTTTTCAATGTTACATTTCACTTCATTGACCTTTTAACGACTAGCAATCATTTCCTAGACCTATAATAAGATCTACAATTCCATGGTGCTTTCTGGTTTCATTGTTACATTCTAAAAGTTAGTCCAGAAAATGAAATGCAAAGAAACAAAACTGAGCATTATTAGTTTCTGTACATGAGATTTTTGTTTCATGATCTGTTTTTAAGGTTCATATATTGGTTTGATTGGCTAATTGCTTTCAACATCACAAATTTGAAGTTAAACATTAATTGTAACAGCATCCGACTCAACAAACTAAATAGTATGTTTCGGGTTTTTCAAATTTCATATTCAAAATTCAATCAAGTTCAGATTCGGATTGAATGTTTTGGCGCAAACATGGTGAGTTCAATCGAATTTCATGTCGAATCCAAAGTAAAAAAATATTTTCATACCAAACTTGGGTTATAGGCACTCCGGCATACATAACCTATTATTATCTCTAATCATAAGTTTTGATTATCATATCGGACCGAATCGGTTTAAGAGATTATATAAACTTAAGAGAATTCTCTGTTACTCTTAAGAAGATTGGGACCTTAAAAAAGTTATGATTGTGTTTGTATGTGATACAGTATGATAAGAGATATGATTAGAGGAAATATCAATTTATTATCAATAGCATATTATACAGAATTAGAATAAGATATGTACCATGTTGTTGTCCTAGGCATATTATCGATTGGTATCGAATCATGCTTGGGTGCCTGTCCAAAGGTCCCATGTTGGGAAATTCTACAGAATTCACTTGTAGTCCTGGTTTCTTCACACGGGGAGCACAAAGCACGACATGGTGCCATGATCGTAAGAGGCTGACCCCATGCTTGGGAATGTCCAATGGCATCATGCATAAAGAATCGGTGATGACGCATCCTCTTCCGAGCCGATTTTGACGAGCAGGCAAACTTGGGTAGCTCAAGCTGGACAGTTGTGGTCCAAGAGCGGGCGCTAGTGCTCTCGAATGCGGTAAGCTTAGCAGGCGCTCACCCTAAACAAATAAATGGCATTATACATGTTAATTTTAGTACAACAAAACAGGATTTTAAATACCGTTTCGTTGGGGCTGATATCCTATTAGAAAAAAATCGTTACGAAATAAAAGGTCAGTTATACTGAGTTTAAATATTTGTTGATATTAGCTCGTTTTAAAAATTTTAAAAAATAGAGAAATTTTTTTGCAAAATTTTCTAAAATTTTTAAAATCTCTCTCCCTCCCTTTCTTTTTTCCAAAGTTTTTTTAATTAGTTATTTTATTTACTTCAGCTTTTATAATTGTTATGAATTTTTAATTTTTGCTTTAAAAATAATAATCAATTTATTATTACTAATAATAATTACAAATTAAATAAAACTTAAAAATAATATT